>CABHPP010106198.1:5297-35680 GCA_902168425.1 Peromyscus attwateri | reverse complement strand
ATGATTACTCACTTTCCTGCCTTAAACTCCCATGATTTCAGAAAGGACAGCAGAGGACACAGTACAAACCACACTCTATCTCAAATAATAATGAAAAGAAATCCTATATTGGAAGGTGCTAATAAACAACTTCAGCCCACATTTGATTCTGTAATGAGAGGTCACAACATATACCACTACAACTTAGCTTCTGTCCAACTGTTACCTACCTAAAATAAGATAAATACGACTTTTAATTCATCTACCTTCCTCCACATAAAAAAGCTAATAAACAGAACAGTGAATAAGAAACAAACCAACCACGGTAAGATCAATGTTAATTTCTCCTCCTTATCTCCATGGTATCAATAAAGGACTTGGTGAGAGCTGACCATTATCACTTTAGGATGCAGCAGGCAGACTATTCCAGTCCCGCCTCATCCATCTCGGGTATCCTGACTCCACTTGTTCCCACTCCTAACATCCAGCTGTCACCACAGAAACAGTCTAGGCTAAGTGTGGCCTTTCTTTCAGTGTCCACAGACGCAGCTCCAGCACTCACTCATCAGATCAACTTCATCAAGTGCAACAGTAGTTCTCAGGACTTACCTTTTATTCCAATATAAGTGCCAACACAGTGCTTTTTAACCTTAGGATAATTATCATGTTTTGTATTCAGATTTTTCATCTAATTTATGTCTTGTATTTAACAAAACAAAGCAAACAGCTATTTCTTACCTGTTGAAACAATTGACCATGGCACTTCCCGACAGACTTCCTGTTATACTAGCTCCAGCTAGTGCCATGGTGCTGGCTGTCTCACTCAGGTTGTCTCTGATGGTGCCTATTCGATCCATGTGGCTTCCGCTTGCACTCAAACTGCCAGTCAGACCACCAACACTCCCTTCTCCTATGCTGGGGTTGTGCCTTGCTTCTGCTACTGATGTTGTATCTAGATGTAAAGTAATTCAAGAAATGAAGTAAGAATGATTACTCACTTTCCTGCCTTAAACTCCCATGATTTCAGAAAGGATAGCAGAGGACACAGAGTACAAACCACACTCACGGTTGGGCACAAAGAGAGCTATTTCAGGGTGTACAGCTCAATCTGAGACTGGCTCTAAATTTAAGATGGTCACTATTTGTTGTTGCTGTTGTTAAGTCCAGAAGATTTAGGAATTTTAAATGAACAAATGATTTAAAAGGCCTTCCTTGCCAGCACTAGGTTCCAGTGAGAGATCCTGATCTCTAGATCAATAAGATTCGGACAAAAGTTGATTTCTAGATACAATTCACACTTCTAACTGTCTATAAACTATCACAAGATGTATATATGATTATATTCTAATTCTACAGTACTACTGAGAAATGCACGTATTTATGGCAGTATCTGAGTTCCTAGTACAGATCCAATCACGTGACAAAAGCGGTGAGGAAATCCAGCAGAGGGGAAGGAAGTGGGAGTGGGGGCAGTGCCTGGGTGTCATCTCTGCACACTGCTTCACAGCATGACCAGGGAAGGCCTCTCATAAGGTCACACTAAGACTCAAAGGCCTGCACAGGTGAGCCATACAACTATTCCAAAGTAGAGGATTTCAGACAGAGGTAACTACAAGTGTAAAAGCCCAGAAAGAGCTCTGAGTATTAACTGTCCTCTTCAAGGAAATGTGGCATAAGACAGGATGGGAAGAGCAGACCATGAGAATAAGGACTGGACACCTTGCTCCTCATGTAGACAATCAAGAGACTTCAAGAGAAGGTACACAAAGGAAAAGTGACAGGGTTCTGATGACCTGGTTGAAACACTGTAGAGGTGCACAGGGGTACAAAAGGCTTCATTCTTAGAAATTTACAACACATGTGACAGAAACTGCTGGATACAGAACAAGCAAGCTGGCCAACTAACATTTCTCCAGGCAGTGTGCAGAGCCTTTATTCTTCAATATTTCTGCCCACTACAGTTCTAATTTGTGTTTCTTTGAATGACACAGAAGACATTTTTGGTTTATTGACCATCTGCAATTCTCTAAACTGCATTACTCTTCACATCCTTTTCATACTAGCTTATCGTGTATCAAGCAAACACTGTATGGAAAGGTTCTCATTAGTCCCAAATGTACTCTCAAAGGAGTTAAGCACCCAGAATCACTCCACCCTCTCTCACACAGGCCCTCCCTTCACAGGTCCTTTCACAGCTATGCTTCTGGATGAAAACCACAGGCCATCAGGCATGCACCTCTAATGCCAGCACATCTGAGGCAGAGCAAGCCTGGTCTACACATCAAAGTTCAGGCCAGCCAAGGCTACACAGTGAGACCCTGTCTCAGAGAGGAAAGGGAAGAGGGAGGGAGAGTGTGTGAGCCAGTGCTGGTACAGTGAGGCCCAGATAAAGGAAGACAGTGGAAACAGACACATCTCTTCCCGTCTAAAGGACTTACCCATCGCCGTGTTAGTCCCACCAACATTTATGTCGTTCTCGTCATCAAACTCGATCCTCACTCCCTTCCCATTGCCTGCTGAAACTCCACAACCCCCGCTTCGGCAGAGGGAGATTGGAACAACGCCATAAACATAAGCTAACATAATGGGAACACCAATGCCTAAAAGGGAATTAATTAAATTGCATATTAGAAACCAAAACCTGAATCACGGAATATGAGGTGTAGGTCTTTTCAGGAGAAGGTGCACAGGGTTCCAAGGAACACAGCAAATGCTGGAACACAGCAAATGCAAGACTCCCAGGTGGGCTTCAGGTAACAGAGGGAAGACAGATTCTGTGAACTTTTTAAGTGCAAGTCTCTGAACTCAAGCGGAAGGAAGGGCTGTCCATCAGCTATCCTAACAATAGGTTCTTGGGGATTGAACCTAAAGGCCTTATATGTGTGCCTGAGGCATGTGCTGTACCACTGGGCTAGAGCCCTGGCCCTAAAACTAGGTTCTGGAGTCTACAGCACTTTTAATGAAGTTACTGAGAAACTTCCTCTAAGTTCTATTTAAACCACCCTTCATGTTAAAAGTAATCGTCATAGCAACATACTCGTTAGAAATCCCTCTTCTGTCACCTTCCCAAGATCTGAGGTAATGTTTTAAAGCATGCTCTTACCTACAGTCACTGCAGCTACCACCGGAGATACAATTACAGACAGCGTTACACCACCTGCTATGGCCAGATTCCGCTTGTGTTTTGAAACATCTTTGCCTTCATAGCGATTATGAATCTGAAATTTAAAAGGGAATGGAAATTTAGAGAAGAAAAAAATTGTATATTCAGTTTAAATGAGATAGTCTTTACATACAGAAAGCTGAAGTCACTTCTCACACAACTTCAGTCAGATGCCCTACTTCAAGGTAACGGCAGCATCACAACTCGCTCCTACTAAGGACCTGCTCACAGAAGGCGGGGTGGCTCAGGAGAGTCAGTCTGTGTCAGAAGTTCACCATCACCCTTGTGTACACTGCTAGTTCAAAGCTGGCCCACACCATGAGACTCTGTCTCAAAAACAATACTAGAGTTCCACAGGTCTCTTTCTAAATAAGATTCCTTTGCACCAGCCCCCAGGAGAGGGTGCCACAATCTTTTTTACTCCTAAAAGTTGAGTCTAAAAAGGCACTGTATGAAACAATTATCACTTAAGTAAAACTTTTTTTCCAGACACCTTTTTATGACAGAAAATGATTAACAGAGGACCCCACATCCTATCTACTTATTTATAGTTTAAAAAGGTAAAGACAAAGAAAAATAATGGTTACCAGAGGATAGGAGTTAAATCTACTTAGCATCATTGCACAGTCCACATTAATAAATACAATTATTGCCATAAGAATAGCTTGTGACTTATTACATGAAACTGGGAAATAATTTAGTAGCTTTGTTCTTGGGCCCTGCAAGAGATAAACTAAAGAAGGGTATTTTCTCATCTGTTTCAAGACATCCTGTGAGCAGCCTCCAAACCACACAGGCAGTCAGTCAGTCTCTACAGTAAGATGCTAGGTCCTTTCTACGTTCTTTTTCCTGCAGCTCCTTTCCAGGCCATTCCTGGACACAGTCCTGCAGCAGAGCAAAGCCAAGCCTACACATAGGTAGGGTAGATCTGTGAGGACAGGCTGCTGAGGGACAAACATCCTCCATCAATCAACTTTTGCTCCCACCCCCCTTCTCCCTTTCCTTTTTTTGGAGACAAGACCTTATTATATACAGTCCAGGCTGGCCCCCAAAGTACTGAGATGTACACCACAAGCCTATCAACTTTGGCATCCTTACCCTCCGTGTGGAGTAACAGTAACCACATCATCCTATTATTTTTGGTTCAACTTAACTGTTTCTGTTTGCTAATTTTTTTCCTTCCAGTTTCTTCCATTTTAAAAAAACTTTATTTATTATATGTGTATGGGTGTTCTGCCTGCATGTATATTTGTCTCATGTATGTATGTGCCCTGTGGCCACAGAGGCCAGAAGAGGAGGGTATCGATCCCTTGGGATTAGAGTTACAGACAGTTGTGGTTGCCTGCTGGTACTGGGAACTCTTCTGGAAGAGCAGCGGTGTTCTTGATCACTAAGCCATTTCTCCCCCAGACCCCAAACCCTCAGTTTAAGAACTGGCTTCATGTAGCGTAGGCTCTCCTCAACTCACCATGTAGCCAAGGATGATCTTCTGAGCCTGCGTCTCTACCTCATAAATGCTGGGCTCATAGGCATGTCTAGCTGGTTATTCTTGTAGCATTTTTTACTTTTGTTCTAACCAAAAGCTCAGTTTTCAGGCATTTCCTTGACTTACTAGGTTCTCCTGCTAATGCAGATCGCAAACACCATAGAAAATTAGAATGACTTCATCAACTCGCCCTTTAGGTGCACGTGTGACTAACATCAGGAACAACAAACACCTCAAAACTTTGGACAAAAGCACTGCGTCTGGCCGGCCTGTAGTCTGCTGCACCCTGCGTTAGTCTCGGAGTACTGGGTCACCAGCTGTGACTCTATAAACTCACTGCCAGTGTGTAGTCTCTTTTTCCCTTCTACTTCTAAGTACCTGAGCAAATAGTTTTGCTTTTGATAAAAATCTTTTTGGTATTCTACATGAAAAATTATTAAAATCAGTTTCTGTCCTGGTTAACTTTTTTGTTAACTTGACACAAGCTAAGAGTCATCTGAGAAGAAGGAACCTTAACAGAGAAAATGCCCACACTAAGCCTGGCATGGTGGCACACGCCTTTAATCCCAGCACTCAAGAGGCCGAAGCAGGCGGATGTCTGAGTTTGAGACCAGCCTGGTCTACAGAACGAGTTTCAGGATGGAGGAGGGGCTACACAGAGAAACCCTGCCCGGAAAATTTTTGAAAAAAGGGAAGGGAGGAAAAGACAAGAAAATGCCCACACTAAATCGACTGTGGGCATTTCCTTGATTAATGATTGATATAGGAGGGCCCGGTCCACTGCAGGTGGAGCCACCTGGGTGGGTGGGTGGTCCTGGGTTGTGTAAGGAAAGAAGGCAATAAACAGTATTCCTCCAAGGAATATGCTTCAGTTCCTGCCTCCAGTTCCTGTCCTGACTTCCTTCCATGATCAACTGTGATGAGAAAGCTAAACCAAATTAACCCCTTTTCCTGTCTAATTTTTTTTTTTTTTTTTTTTTTTTTTTTTTTTTTTTTTTTTTTTTTTTAAAGTCAGAGCAACAGTTCTCATACTAGAGATAATTTGTCTTCTCTCTAGTGCTGGGAATCAAATCCAGGCCCTTGCACACGCTGTGTGAGTGACACCATGCTGTGGCTGTCACTCACTGACTTTAGAGGGTTACTTACTTACGACCCTTCTGAAATAAACAATCAACAGAAATATCTCTGTTCCTCACCAGTCACAAACAAATTTTTGTTTTGTTTTTGTGCTGTCTATGATCTAACACAGAACCTCCTACAAATTAGGTAAGTACCTTACCAAGAAGCTATATGCCTTTCTATCAAAACTAATTAAAAAATAATGTTTTTTGTTTTGTTTTTTAGACTGTATTTTCAGGGCTAGAAGAGATGGCTCAGCAGTTAACAGTACATGCCACTGCTCTTGCAAAGGACTGAGTCTGATTCCCAGCACCTATATGGCAGCTCACAACTGTCTGGTCTAGTTTTAGAGCAGTGGTTCTCAACCTTCGTAATGCTCTGACCCTTTAATACAGTTCTTCATGTTGCGGTGACCTCCAACCATAAAATTATTTTCGTTGCTACTTCATAACTGTAATTTTGATACTGTTATGAACTGCAATGTAAATATCTGTGTTTTATGAAGGTCTTAGGCAACCCCTATGAAAGAACTGTTCGACCATAAATGTTCGACCACAGCCCACAAATTGAGAACTGCTCGCTATTCTAGGTGACCTAACGCTGTTTTCTGGCCTTTGCAAGCACCAGGCACACATGATACACAGACATCCACGCAGGCAAACACTCATGGCAATGACATAAACGCAGCTGTCTATGGCAGAGGGTCACTCTCACCCTGAGTTTAGCAGCACAGCTCAGAAACAGAATTCAAGGACACAAAGGAGACAGCTGGACTCAGCCTAAGTACTGTCTGATAACAGCGGCCATGTGGCAATAGCCCCGGCTTCCTCTCGAGTTGGTGCTTTCTCTAGGCCTGGGTGTCCGACTGGCTAGACTAAAATCTATGATGGCTTCATACACTGAACTCATTCACCTGGGCCCCAATCCCTTTTCTAAACCACAGTATTAGGCTGGCAGGACGGTTCAGAGGGTTAACAGTATTTGCTGTCAAGCCAGAGTGTGACCCTGGAACAACACAGTAGAGGTTAAAAAACCAATCCCAGCAGTTGTCCTTTGATCTCTACTCATGTGTCCACACACATACCATAACCAAGTAAATGTAAAACTCATTATTCCACCACATCGATTAGAAGCTAAAATACCTAGGGTGCTACATTAGGATCAATCAATGGCTGGGTGTGGTGAAACACACTTTCCCTCTGGGAGGCAGAGGCAGGTGAATCTCTGTGAGTTCCAGGCTAGCCAGGACTATATAGTGACTATACAGTGAGACACCCCTGCCTCCCCAAAAAAGACTAATGCAGGCTTATAAATCACCTGCCATTAAAGTTTGAGCTTTCAACTATTAATTCCCCTCTGAAAAACTGTTCTCTTTGTTCTGACTGTGTTAGGATCATGTAACTTCTTGACATTCAATTAATTTAATTTAGATGGCAACAGGCTTCCTAGTACTTCATAAGTGACAAATGATGAGAATGGCAGGATCAGAAAATGCTGGTGTCTGGATCACCACACAGACTGTTACAACTTGTAAACTGTACTTATAAACAGTGGCATACAATGGAGGTGGAAAGGCTTTGAACTGAAGAGTAAAGAATTAAAGAACTGTTAATTATTCTTTGCTTGAGGGCACGCATTATTCAGCCATGAATTTCTATCTTAAAGATCTTACAGAAATAACTTTAAAAGGATATACCAAAGAGAGAACAATGTCAATTATCCTTCAAAACTTTATACCAGGCATTGAATCTGAAGTGCAGATTGTAACAATTTAAAGGAAGGTTGCTTTTTATGCACACATATTAGCTTGCCAAGCACTAAGAGTTTACTGTGTAAAATGGGGACTTTTGTTAGTTTACTTATTTATTTTTGAGATATATGGGCTGGCTTCAAACTTGCTGCATCCGGAAGATGACTTTGAACTCCTGAGTGTTGGAATTACAGGCATGGGACACCACACCCAGTTTACGTGAATCAAATCCAGGACTTCCTCCATGAAAAAAAGTCTACCAACAGAATTATATCCCCAGTCCAAAACTTTCATAATGAAAAACTAAAACCAACTCCTGTGTTAAAAATAAAGCAAAGCCACTTCAGTTCTAAGAAGACGCGCCAACCATTCAGGAGAAGAGCTCACCTTGCGGCCCACATACACAGGGATGCCGATGATCATGGCAGGGATGGCAATGCCGGCTATCAGCGCGATCCCGACCGGAGCGCCGACAAGGGTCCCCAGCTGCCACAGGATCTTCTTCTTCCGGCTCCAGGGTTTCTTCCCCCAGAAAGTACAACCTGATGGACTGAGAGGAAAACTACATAGTGACTGTTCAGAAACAGTACAACAGATAACACATCAAAGCAACAACTGCAGAAGGGACTGTCTCTCATACTTAACCACCCCCACCCCTTTTTTTTTTTTATTTTGGGTTCATTTAAAAGCCAAAATATTAAAGATCCAACTTTAGGTTACATGAACAGGATATTGCTAGTTATGATTTAAAATTTATCCATAGTTCTCCATGACCTTCAAAACCTCAGTTTCTGAAGACTATACTGATGTAAAATAAAATGTTTATTTTATCACCATTTTAGGCACACAAGTATGTAATTACATCATAAATTCATGTTGGGGCCTAAATGAGAAAATTTATTTATAAGAAAATTAAGAGCTGGATTAATTGTATAGAGTAGCAAATATTAGCACTGAAGTTCAATAACAATGTAAAAACAAAGGAACCTCTATTTCCTATTTAAGTTATTTAAGTATAACTTGGTAGTTTTTAAACTTATGTAAATAGGAATACAATCCATCTTTTTAAGTAGCTTATAAACCTCAGGAATAAAAATACTTAGGTTAATACTGTGTGGTAGTTTGAAAGAAAATAGCCCCCAAAGGGAAATGACATTATTAGGTGTGGCCTTGTTGGAGTAAGTGTGGTCTGGTTACAGGAAGTGTGTCACTGTGGGGGTGGGCTTTGAGGTCTCTTCTCAAGCTTCACTCAGTGTGACAGTCAGTTGACTTCCTGTTGCCTACAAGATGTAGCACTCTCAGCTCCAGCACCACGTCTGCCTGCAGGCTATCATGCTCCTCATCCCGAGGATAATGGAAACCTCTGAAACTCTAAGTGAGCCACCCCAATGAAATGTTTTCTTTATAAGAGTTGCAGTGGTCATGGTGTCTCTTTATAGCAATAAAAACCCAACTAAGACATACTGTTTTCAAAACAAAAACTTTGATATACAATGTAGAGTCTATTCATAAATAGTTCTCTCCATAAGCTTACCTTAGATAATGCAAATCGGATATTTCTTTCATACACAACCAACAAAACTCACAACCACAGACAGCACATGTCATATGATTGCAGCTCCCATCGTTCATCTTTATTATATAAGCAGCACATCGTGGGCATGGCTTTATATCATCAGCTATGAGGAACACAGACAAGAAAATTTAAAGTGTGTAGAAATGGTTTCCAGATTAGCAGCTGTAACACTGCCCAAACAAATCTTTGCAATTACATTCATTAAATGGCAATTTTAGCCTGCTGCTTTTAGTATAGAAAACAATTTTTTCTTTCCTTTTAGGAAATATACTTTGTACTAAATTTTCAGGTTGTAACCATTTTCAAACATGGTAGCAAAGCAATGAGAACCAAGAATAATAACAGAGGAATTCAGACTCCTGTATGCTGCCCTTTAGTGAAGAGGCACCACTCTTTAGTGAAGGGAGTGACCACTTCATAGTCACCTAAGGCACTGTACACAAACACTCCCTTTTCTATTATAATAAGGTCAACTAAGAACACTATAGATCATAATAGCTTTAGAATAAATGTAACCATTCTTATCCTCATGACTGCTAATAAGCAGTCTCCATCTTTTCTGTTCATTCATTCAAGAGTTGTTGGTGCAACTGCATGTATACTAATGTGCTACAAAACGCACAACAATGCCAAGTTAAAAATATCGTGGTAGATAACCTTAGGTATCAACAAAGAATAAGAGTTATACCACCATTCAGAATTCTAGCTGCTCTTTAAATAACAGCCTACAGCTATCTAACCGTTACCATTAGCCAGTTATATTGTCTATCTATATGTATTTTTTTAGAAAATGTATTTACAATGCTAACTACTGAGTTTAAGTATTTGTTCATGTTATTATTTTATAAACATTAAGCTAATATTCTATTTTCATTTCTGTAAGTGTTATGCTCTGTAAGTGTAAGTTTTTAACTGCTTTATCAATGAATTCAAGTTTCCTTAGTGTTTTTTGAAAGGCTAAAGTTGTTTATAACTAAGAATTAGTAAGGCTCACATTAAGTGTTTTAACAATTCAAGCTATTTTGAGCAAACCAACAGCTCTAAGCAGTCAAAGACAAAGAGAAATGATTATTTCTAGAATATAAAATGTAAAAGTATTTATAAATTATGATTTAAGTGACTATAACATTTGCATTACAAATTTTAAACACAGGGTAGACAAGAAAAAGGTTAGCTTTTATACCTAAAACTTTTTGATGTACACATCAAAAAGAAATACTAATCCTATCTGCTTAAGAAGCAGCAAATATAAAATTGTAAATTTAGTAAAATATTATGAAATGATTTCTAGATTTTTTTTGAGGGTGGGGGCAACTCAATTGCATAGTTCTAGAGTGTGAACTAGATAACAATGCATGTCACAATATCAGAAAGCTGCACACATACCTGAACCAAAATCCCTGATTTACATGGCATGATATCATTAGCTTTACTTAGCTATAAAAGAACTTTTGGTTATCTTAAAAGATAACCAAATGGAAGTCAAACTGATACTACCTTTGCAGAATTTGCTGGTTATGCCAACAAGGCATCCCAGTATAACATGGCTACATACACTCTCCCATGGTGACTACTTGGAGGAAGCTCAATATTTGTTTGGATAACTAAGTTGTAATGCTCATTTAAAAAGTAACAAAAGCTACTTCAATGTTCTTTTTGATTTAATGCTGGTTCACACAAGCTCAAATCTCTAGCAGATTTCTGTGGTGTTCCCATATCTAACATTATAAGAACATGTATGAGGCAGAAATACTGCAACCCTACAGACATGAGCATCGTACTGTCTTCATTTTGAAGATGAGAGAAATGCCCTGCTCAGCTCACACAGAGGAAGAGGAGAGTCTGTACCTTAAATCCAGTCCAGATTCTGGATTCCAAATCTGGTTCTGGAGTCCTTTCTATTACCCTACATGCCTGTGTGCCCTGTGACCAAAAATACCTCCTCCACTCTTCAAGGGAACATCTAATGGCTACTGCTAACTCTTCAGGAACAGGTCCTCGCTAAAAAAATCCTTCTGGATCCTTAACTGAATTATCACAATTATTGCTAATATCTTTCCATTCTCCCCAAATCTTCAGGAGAGGAGACAGAAACAAGCCATTAAGCAAATAGGAATGGAAACCCAAGCATATTATATAAATTATTAAACCCATATTAAAGCTTAAAAGACTTTTTCTCCAGCAGGATAAAGTACATGACAGTCTCACTTTTTTTATATCAATTTCTATATTTTTGAAAATTTTCCGTTGTAATTATCAAGACAAAATGTTTTCTAGGGATTAAAATTCCAATGAACAAAGAAAATTTTGCTAATAGGAAATAGTGACCTTTTTTTTGACCATTCAAAGAACATTAAGAAATCTGAGATTTTTTTAAAAAAAAAATAATTTTTTTATTTTGAGATTTATGAGATGTATGCTTTACAAACAGATCCCTAGGTAATTTTTAATTTCCTTCCCAAAGACACACTGAAGTTCTGTGTGTCTTCCCAAGTAAAGTATGATTTTTATGCCCGTACTCCTAGACTGAATATATCTGAAATGTTTTAAATTTCACAAAGTACTTAAAAGATTAAACTTTTGTGTGGTCTTTATACAAACAGAAATAACTGTAAATTGTTCCACTCCAAATTACTATTTTATTAAATGTGTTTACTAGTTCTGTGTACCATGCATTTATGAGCAATAGGTGCAGACTGTATCCAGTGGTCTAGTACACAAGGAGTCAAGCAGCTTTCTTTTTCTGCTGTCACTGACAGTAAAATCTTTCCAATCTCAGAACCACTTTCTGGATTTATTAAACAAAAATACATCAAGAATAAGGCTTCTAGGACAGAAACACATGTAAAACATAAAACACATTTTAACAGGAAAGGGAAAATAAGGTAATTAATGGTAACTGAATATTCTTTATGTTAAAATCACCAAGCAACCTCTATGTGTCAACTAACTTACTTTTTGAAAATCAGACAGGGACTGACTGGGCAGGTGGCTCAGTGAGGAGAGCACTTGCTTCAAGAGCGTGAGGACTGAATTTGAACCCCAGAACCCAGACACAGTCAGACACTGCACACACCTGCGATCCCAGTGCTCCTGTGCTGAGACAGAAGACAAGGACGGGAATTCCTGCAAGTTCACAGGCCAGCTAGCCTGACATACACAGCAGAGAAAAACAAGACAACCAAAGGTGAGGACCAATACCCTAGGGTATCCTCTCATCTCCACTCATTTTCCCACCTACACACACACACTACACACACACACACTACACACATACACATACACACACACACACACACACACACACACACAAAATAAAAACAGACATACTACCTGCTGCTCCAGACTCCTGGCTGTAACTAATAGATGAAGAACGTATTGTTCTTAAGCGTAAACTCTGGGCTCTCTCCTGTCGAGCAGCATCACAGGTCTGGTTTGGATGCCAGATCTGTTTACAGTGGTAGCAAAACTCGGTCCCACAGCCTTCTCGCCCACAGGTTAATTTGGGACAGCTGGCACATCCAAATGCTATCACAGCATATCTTGAAAGAACAAGGGAAATGATTTAAAATGTGACACAAAACAAGATCAATTCAGTAAAAATTTAAGAAACATCCAATTAAAATGCTACTCAGAAAACACTTTTCAAATATGCATTAATAAAATATCATAAACCCTAACACAACCTCACCAACATGAAAAAAAGAGAAAAATGACAGTTCATAAATGAAAGTAACATAAATACCTTTAAAAAATTCTAAATTCTTTACTTTCAAATTTTACCCAGGTGTGGGGGTGCATGTCTTTAATTTCAGCACTCAGAGGCAGAGGCAGGTGGATCTCTGTGAGTTCAAGGCCAGCCTGGTCTACAGAGTGAGTTCCAAGACAGCCAGAGCTACATAGTGAGACCCTAACTCAAACAAAACAACAACAACAAAAAATGTCACATAATAATTTAATAAAAATAGACTTTATTTGAACCAAAACAGGGTGTCTGGGATCAAATAAAAGATGAAGAGTACATTTATTATTAGCCTTAATGTCTATTCTCTGAGTAAATATTTTCGATACTTTAAAATTTTTTAACTTAAATTTGGGTACTGTTAGACATCTGTCCCAGAGAAATTCAATTTTCTTCACAACAGCTTTCACAGCAGATGTATTCATAATAGCCCCAACTGGAAAAAGCTCAGCTGTCCATCAACAAGCAAATGGTTAAATTGTGGTGCATACATGCACACCACAGAATAGTACTCAGTCAAATGAATGACGGACACAAATAACAAGACAAAGAAATGGCTGAGGAATTACCTGAGTTAAAGAAAAGTCAGTTTTAAAATGTTACAAGCTACATGCCTCAGCATGTGTAACCCTTGAAGTGACGAGGTTTCAGAGTGGAGACTAGGTCAATGACTGCCAGGGTCGGGAAAGTGAAGTAAGCCCTGCTAGACAGTGACATGGAGGATTATGGCCTTAAAAAGGACTTTTGTTTTTTATTTTAAATTTGAGACAGGGTCTTGCTAAATTGCTGCCTCTGAACTTGCTATTAGTCAGGCAGACCTTGAACTTGTAATTCTGCCTCAGCCTCTGCAGTTAGCTGGTACATAAGGCATGAATGTGGCTGTACCGGGCAACATCGTGATATATCCTTATGTAGGCACACAAACCTACACCTGATAAAAATCCCATGTAACTAAATCCACCCCACATAAATTAGCTCGTACATGTAAAAAGAGAAATCTGAGTAAAACCAATGAAAACCAACAGACTAGACTGTGTGTGGTAATTTGAATGATTTATACTCCCCAACCCTCATAGTCTAAGGCTTTTGAATATTTAGTCCCCAGTTTGCTGTACTGTTTGGGTAGGATTAGGGTGTGCGGTCATGCTGGAGGAAGCATGTCACCAGGGATGGGCTTTAAAGTTTCTAAAGTCATGTGCCATTCCTATTTTGTTCTCTCTGCTTACTGCTTGCAACCTGAGATGCCAGCTCTCATCTGTCCCTTCCACCATGACTACCTACTGCCATGCTTCCCCACGATGGTGGTGATGATGTTTTACCTGGGCATGATGTTTTACAATGGCAACAGAAAAGTAACTAATACACTGTATCAATGCCAATATCCTTATATAGCAGAAGTGACAATCATGTGATATGTTCTACATCTTTGTAGATGGGAATGGGGGAGGAGGACAAGCTGTGAATCATACATAAGGGCAGCTCTATTCCTCTAAGTGCATATACATACAATCATACAAATGAACTGTCAAAGAGCATTTTAGCTCTCTTTGAAAGCAATATCAAATAAATCTGTCTATATTTAAGTTTTGGGGGATTTTTGGGTTTATTTATTTTTAAATATCAAATATTCCCTGAAAACTTAGGGGAGTTTTGGTGTTCTTGTTATTGGCAACAAAATTTAAGTAATAATCATAGCTAAGATTGTATCAAATTTCAAGACCATTTGCATTAATTGTGCAAGATTTTAAATAGACGAGCATTCCTCCCTTTTTGACTTACTATACTCTCTTAAGCATCCCATTCTTCAAATTTAAACTTTGCACCTTAAATTCTATTTTACTTCTGGGAGAATTGACATTAAAATAGTACAGAATTAATCGCAATTTAAATCAAAACAGTAATTTAGCAGCATTTCACTTCCCTAGATTTTAAGAGAACCAATGAGGGGCTGGAGAGTGGCTCAGCAGTTAAGAGCACTGGCTGCTCTTCCAGAGGACCTGAGTTAGAGTCCCAGCACCTACATGGTGGTTTATAACTGTCTAACTCCAGGCACAAGGGATTTGATGTCCTCTTCCGGCCTCCATGGGCACTGCATACATGTGGTTCACAGACTTACATGTAGGCAAAACACCCATACATATAAAAATAATACTTATTAAAACATCTTTTTTAAAGGATGGCTAATTCATTACAGTCCTAGGAGTGGGGGAAACAATCTTCATTTTATTTTCAACTTTAAAGTATATGATTTAAAGTCAAGTTTTTATATAAAAATAGTAATTTCAGCCGGGTGATGGTAGTGCATGCCTTTAATCCCAGCACTTGGGAGGCAGAGGCAGGCGGATCTCTGTGAGTTGGAGGCCAGCCTGGTCTACAGAGCGAGATCCCTAACAAAGCTACATGGAGAAACCTTGTTTTGAAAAAGAAAAGAGAAAAAGCGGTAATTTCAGTGAAAAGGAAAAAGACCTTTTATTCTAAGCCTCTTCCATATCTTATCTTCTCCTGAAGGAATGAAGAGGCTAGAAGAGGAGCAAAATGGGAGATCAGAGGAAGTTCAAAGGCTAATGCTAAGATAAGTTGGTTTTTATGTTTGTCTGTTTTAAAATGGCAGCAACTGGAGATACGGCTCAATAATTAAGAGTGCTGGCTGCTCTCGCAGAGGACCCACATTAGATTCCCAACATCCACCTACATGACGTTCAAACTATGCATACAAGTTTTATGTTAGTGGGTAAAGTTTTCTATACAATACCAATATAACATCTGTAACATTACCAGCTACATATAAATTATGCTCTTAATCTCTAGAGAGCCAACACAAACAATAATGTAAAAATAAAGGCTCTAACTAGTTTTCTGCCCTTTGTAGTTAAGACTACTGACAATCATCAACACCAACTTACTGTACAGCCAAATTAAAGAGGGATAATTCTTTACTACATTTATATAACCACCATAAATTTGTTTTTAAGAATATAATTTATTGAATTAGGTGTTCCTATTTTGTTTCTCTTGGTGTTAATCTCTCTACTGTAAGGTGTATTCGATTTTAATAGATAATGTGGCAAGTGAGTAAATTATCCATGTATACTTTCTTATTTTACTTTTATAACTACCTCTGTAATCTGCTCTGGTTCTGTTTAATGTGTTATGTGTGGTGACAAGATAATACAGAGCTATTTACCAACCAGAAGTTGTGGGCCCTTAGATTCACTGTCTCAGTTTATGCTGGCCACAGTTTCTGACACTTCATTAAATAACTCGTGTCCTGGGGTTCTATGAAAAATACTCTGAAAACCACATTCTTCCTCTACATGATATATACAACAGAAATCATTTCTCAGTGTTTGAAGTGTTTTATGGGAGCATTAGATATAATGATTCTTAAAAGGATAAGGTAAAATGTTTTGTCCAAGTCAAAATCTAATTTGAGGAGAAAGATGTTCACTCTTGCACCAGTGAAAATACTGTACAAGTGGTCCCTATGCTCCAGAGTGATACAATTGCATCTAAGCTGTTTAAATAGGATACACTCTCGCTCAAATTATTTGAAACCACTGCTCATTAATCCTATTTTCTAGACACAGTGTAACTTATCACAGATCCCCGAGTTTGGTTCTGCCATTACCCCTGGAAACTCAGCTAGCTGTGGCCTAGTTTAAAAAGTTACCTTCTTTTTACATACACACATACATACCTACCGACTTATTTTTGAGGAAGGGTCTTATGCAGCCCTGGCTAACTTTGAACCTACTATGTAGCTGAGGATGATTTTGAACTTGATTGTCCTGTTTCCACTTCCCAAGTGCTAAAATTGTAAGCATGTGCCAACATCCTCAGTTTATATGGTGCTGCGGATCAGACCCTGGACCTCACACTTGCTAGGCACGTACTTTACCCACTGAACTACACCCGTAAGCCCTTATGTAGTATCGTTAATGGATGCTTTTGTTATAACAGAAACTCTTTAGTATCGGGAAGCATAATTCAAATCTGATACTAGATTCTAGCTGAGACTTACACAACTAATGAATTCATAAAGTATTAAGTAACTAAGTTTTTTTAATGCTTTATATTACACAGTAATCCTTGGTAGACAGTTGTGTGTTCACTGATTTACCCAGATGGGAAATACTTGACTTTTTCCATTTAAAATTAGGGAATATAGACTAGATGCAATCTGAAAATTTACTCGGCAAGTTTTTAAAAACTAGTTTGATTCAGGCAATAAATTCTGAAACTATAATTTAATAAACTCTGTAGCACGAATCTTAGAAGGTCTTATTAATAAAATCAAACCTGAAGCCAGGTATTGGGGTGAATGCTGGAAGATCAGAGAAGCAGAACAAGCCACAGCTTCCTCACCTCACCAATTCCTCAGCTGATCCTGTTTCCTCAGACTGGAAGCCTCTGAGTCCTCACCCAAATGAATCTCAGGCAAACTGCTGCTCAAAAGCCTAAAAGCTTAGCCAGACTAGTTCCTGGTTTTCATGCATTATATACCTTTCTGCTTTCTACCATTACTTCCTGGGATTAAAGGCATGAGTTACCATGCCTGGCTGTTTCCACTGTGGCTTTGAACTCACAGTTTGGATGGATCTCTGCCTCCCAAGTGATAGGATTAAAGGTGTGTGTGCCACCATTTTCTGGCCTCTATGTCTATCTAGTGGCTGTTCTGTCCTCTGATCCCAGATAAGTTTATTAGGATGCACAATATTTTGGGGGACACAATATATCACCACAAAACTCACATCCTAGTTTTTCCCGGATCTATAATCAAATAATATAGAAATTCAGGGTTTTCATAAGCTCTACTTATATAATGTATGGGATACTAATGGTATGTTAAATTTTACTATTCATGGATTGTGTATCTTTTTATTAGTCTTATATGTCTTTTTTGTGCTATGTGTAGGGTATGTACACACAAATATGTTGGAGGCACATGCACATGAGGCCAGAGGCTGATAATGGCTGTCTTCCTTCAATCATTCTCCACTTAATTTACCTAGGCTAGCTGGTCAACGAGCTTCAGGAACCACCTGTCTCTGCCTGGCCCCTAGCACTGGGGCTACAGGTATCGCCACCAAGCCCAGCTTTTTGACATGGATTCTGGGGATCCAGACTCAGGTTCCCCATGTTTGCAAAGCAGTCATTTTACCAACTGAGCTATCTCCCTTTTGTGGCTTTTACTATAAAGGGCATATAACTAACTTAAAGGGCAAATATCTGGTTTTTCTTAGTTCTGACAACTGCACAACATGCAGGCTGCAGTTACATAATAATCTAATACATATGCAAAATTATTTTATTTTAAATGCGGAAGAAATGACATTTGTCATTTAGAACTTGAGGTAATGAATTATAGAATTCCTGTGTAGCAATTCTTGAGACCTGAAAATGTTCACATATGAACACGAACACACTTATCTGTGGTATAAATGCCTTTCAAAAGCATCATTTATTTATGACAACAAATAACCCTAACACTGAGCATTCTGTTATCCCCAAATAAAATTGTTCATGGGTGAGGACATTCAAATTTGCTTATAACTTAATCCTGTTCCCCACCATCTCACTAGCAGTTGTCTTCACAAAATGCAGGTAATAATTTAACAGAGACAATATAAAAACAAGTTAGGATTTCTGAATTTCAATACTTAGTATGCTATATACCCAAAATGTTTTGTTCTTGAATAAGCTATTTAGAGTGTTAAGACTGTTTTTTAGACTACAAGAAAATTCTTATCTTATCCCTAGAGAAAAACAAACTAAGAAAAGTCAAACGATATGTTCTCACCCACAGTCTGGAGCTGGACACCACCTACAGTCAGGATCTGCAACAAGCCACCGTCGAAGCATAAACTCTTCGTATTTTTCCATTAAAACATCATCACTTAATATCAAGCGAATGTCATGGGGATTAAACCGTTCGGTACATTCTGGACAACTGATATTAACTCTGCTTTCAGAGATCTCTATCCTCAGGTACTGTCGTAAGCAATCCACACAAGACCTATGGTGACACGTCATTATGTCGGGAAACCTGTCTTTAGAATGCCGCAGTAGGCACAAAGGACATTCTATGAAGTCTCCGATTTGTTTGCTGACAGAAGTCAATCCATTGTCAGAAGAGGTATTTGTAGAGAAAATGGAGTTCTTATCCGTACACATTTCAGAATGTATACTTTCAATACTTGCAATTCCATCCACCCCGCCATTGAGCTCCCTTGATTTACGCCTGTTGTCCTTTTTCCTCCGAAAGAGCGAGCCTATTGAAATTCTTCTCTTTTTGGGTGCCTTTTTGACAGAAGGCAAGCTCACAGATGAGGCAGAAGACTGAAGATCTCTATCTGAACCCATTTGCCGATGTAAACTCATGTCTAAAATGCTCATTAGAATTGAGTTGGGGGTCAGTGTTCATACGCAGCCCTTCATTATACTTAAAAATAAAATTTATTTTTTTGTTCTTGTATTCAGATTAAGTCATGATGCAAAAAAATCCTATTGGCTCCTTCAGAGAATCTCGAAAAAGTTCAATTAGAGAAGACTGTTGTCACAGATGTCCTAAAAAACAAAAAACAAACAATTTAACTGTATTTTTTATATGTATATATTTTTATAATCTTACAGGTTCTCTGTGAAATTTTTAACAAGTATGTTCTATAACCATTAGCATAAAAAAGTCATTAGTCTACAGGAAAATGTACAATGAATACTGAAATAGCAAAGACATTCTTTAATCCTAATATAAGGTTTTCTACATTTGAACTGAAACAATTGTTACAAAAGTCTTAGACAAATCTTGATGCTATCATTGATTTAAAAGATTCCTCACTGCCTTTAATTTGTTTTTAATTAGGAATAAAATGCACATGAAAACAAAAAAATTTAGGAATGGTTTATATGATAATCTTGAAGAAAAACATTCTAGGTAGAGGGTCTCTTACACTCCAGAAACAATCACTTCCTATAATTTCACAATTATGGTAATGTGCATGTTATTAGGATGGTGACAGACCAACTCAACAGAATAAAGACGGTCCTTTAAAAATCTCATATATTGCTGGGCGGTGGTGGTGCACGCCTTTAATCCCAGCATTCGGGAGGCAGAGGCAGGTGAATCTCTGTGAGTTCAGACCAGCCTGGTCTACAGAGTGAGTTCCAGGAAAGGCACAAAGCTACACAGAGAAACCCTGTCTCAAAAAAAACAAAACAAACAAACAAACAAAAAACTCACATAATAGCTGAGTGGTGGTGGTGCACACCTTTAATCTCAGCATTCGGGAGGCAGAGGCAGAGGCAGGCAGAGCTCTGTGAGTTCGAGGCCAGCCTGGTCTACAGAGCAAGTTCCGGGACAGCCAGGGCTACACAGGGAAACTTTGTCTCAAAAAACTAAAAAAACATAAAAAAGAAAACCTCACCTATTATATTTGATTTTTAATAAAGGTGACTTTGCTGAGTACTAAAAATAGTCTTTTAAAAATTATCTGAGAGGGGATCAGGAGTTTGACCTATAGCTCACCCCATAAAAGCACTTGCCATATAAGCCTGATGACCTGGGTTCTATTTCTGGATCATACACAATGGAAGGAGGGACCTGCCTCCTGAAAGTTATCCTCTGAATTTCATGTATACACCATGTCATATGAACATAGAAACACACAAACAATAATAATAAAATAATTTTAAAAAATCAATTACAGCAAATTCACAAATTTAAATGTGAAGTAGTTTTTAGGAGACAAAGAGAATAATATTTCAACAAAAAGATTTCTTACACAGAACATTACAAGTGCTAATCATAAAATAAAAGATGGTAAATGATGAAAAGAAAGTCCAAGAAACAAGTATTAACGGTGTGGGAGAAGACAGGCACCACAAACAGCTAATAAAAGAACAGTGTCCAGAAGAGGTAAAGGGCATGTACAGGTACACAGAAACAGACAACCCAAAAGAAAAATGGACACAGGGGTATAACAAGCACTTTACAAAAGCACGTTTAAATGCACAACATTATTGATCATCACTACAGCTACACAGACAGGCTGCTATATACCTAGTAGATGGCTACAAACGAGGAGGTTGGTATTTCTAGATGTTGGCAGGGATGTGGAGGAGTGAGGACTCTCTCATATTAGTGGTGAGAAAATAAGATGGCACAACTACTTTGAAAACTGTTTAACAACAGCTACCAAACTAGAGCATATGGTTACCCAGCATTTTGACTCCTAAACAAGACCATACACAATACACTGGAAAACGTGTTTAGTGAAGAATAAGCTTTCTTATTATACAAGTAGACTTTACACACTAGCACCAGTGAGGAAACAATGTAAAGTCTGAGAGCCACACAGACTCAAGCAAGTGGTTTTGAGTATTATAAAAATTAGTCAGACAGGAAACAATTCAACAACAATTACAACTAAAGAAATACAAATCCAAACATTAGACACTACTGTGGTAGATACAAAGAAAAGTTGTAAAAGGTTGATTGATATTAGTTTAGTGAAAGAATCACCTCATGTCTTGCTAGAAGAATCTAAGCATAAGTGTGTGTGTGTGTGTGTGTGTGTGTGTGTGTGTGTGTGTATGCGCGCGCGCGTGCACAAATTTAGCATTATTTTAAATCAGAAAATTATTTTGTTGTTGTTGTTTTTGGTTTTTTGTTTTTGTTTATTCAAGACAGGGTTTCTCTGTGTAGTTTTAGTGCCTATCCTGGATCTCGCCCTGTAGACCAGGCTGGCCTTGAACTCACAGAGATCTGCCTGGCTCTGCCTCCAGAGTGCTGGGACAGAAACCCTGTCTTGAAAAACCAATAAATAAGTAAATAAATAATGTTTGAGTATTCAACTGGGCACTTAAATGAGCAAACTATAATCCAAATGTAAGCTATGGAAAGATTCATACTGAGTGCCGAGAAATGACAATCGCAAAATAGTATCTATGGTATGAGCTATTTGTAGAATAGGGACACAACTTTTGGTATTCTTTTGATATTTAAAATGTTCCTCAGTGATCTGGCTGCACACGTCACTTAACAACCACTAATACTAAAGATACTTTTGCTGTGGAATAATCCTGTGCACTGTGAAAATGTGCTGCTCTCGTTGTTAATAAAAAGCTACTGGCCAGCAGCCAGGCAGGAAGGACAGGCAGGACAACCAAACTAAGGTTGCTGGGATGGAGAAGGGCGGAGTCAGGGAGACACCAGCAGATGCAGGGGAAGCAGGACGTGTAGAAAATGAGGTAACACACCATGAGCCACGTGGCAGAGGGTAGATAAGAATTATGGGTTAGTTTAAATGTAAGAGCTAGTTAATAAGCCTGAGCTACTGGTCAAGCATTTACAATTAATATAAACCTCAGTGCATTTATTTGGGAGCTGCTGGCAGGACGGAAACTTCTGCCGACATACTTTGTTAAACACACTCACCTAAAAACAAATTCCTATAGGTTGCCTTCTGCCCTCGCAAGGGAAACCACATTCTGTTTCTCATTATGCTAGGGAGGCAGTAAGACTATTTTTATTTAAAAAAAATTATTTATTTAGTTTTGTGGGTTTTGTTTGTATGTTTGTTTTTTGAGACATGGTTTCTCTGTGTAGCCCCACCTGTCCTGGCCTTGATCTAACTCAGGAGTGCTGGGATTAAAGGTGTGTACCATCACCATCTAACTAGTTTTTTTGAGAAAAGATCTCACCACATAGTCCAAGCTGTCCTGGAACCCACTATGTAGACCAGGCTGGCCTCAAACACACATATATCCACCTACCCCTGCCTCCCAAGTGCTGGGATTAAAAGTGCATGCTACCATATGTTGCTTTTTTTTTTTAAAGTAGGTATATGTTTGTGTAACTGTGTGTATGGGTATATGCATGTGTGTGTGGGTGGCCATGGCCAGAAAAGGGCATCAGATTCCCTGGTGCCTAAGTTACAGGTAGCTATGTGCTTCCTGACATGGGTGCTGGGAACTTAAATCTTCTAGAAGAGCAGTAAGTACTCTTAATTACTGAGATACCTCTCCAGTCCCAACACTTTTTTTAAAAATCCACACAATTTAATGACCACCCTTTGGAGAAATGGTTCAAGGGAATTATCCATAATTTAATGACCACCCTTTGGAGAAATGGTCCAAGGGAATTATCCATAAACATGTGACTAAAGAGAATTGGGAATGCCTCAGTAAACAAGAACTTTGGTGAAATCTCACAGTAGAAATCTTGCCCTCCATGTACTAAACACTGAGATTATTACTATTAACAAGATACACATACTTCCTATCTGGACTTTAGTAATCTAAAGAAACATTATCCATATACCAGTTGTAATTATAAGCCTTTATTCATAAAATTTACCTGTTACTTTGTCTTAAAATATCTCAATTTTCACAAAACATAGAGGGGTATCATAGCAAATGACAGCCTAATACAGAATTCACCTTTATTAAAAAAAAAAAAAAAAGGAACCATCTTGCAAGCCATATGAACAAGATTAAGAAGAGATCTATGTAATGGCAAATTCAGAAGATGTAGTCAAGGTTTCATCTTACCACCCCGGAAGTAGGGACACAAGCAGCTCACTTTTCTCTCCTGAATGATTTGCAATTCACAAATTTTAGCTAAAAACATTTTTCATTATTCTCATTTTATAGATGGAGAAACAGAAATTCAGAAACTATAAGACTGCGGCTTCATTATCAGACCTCCTAGACATGCGTATGTGTGTGTATATAGACATATACACACATATAAAAAACATATATATATATATATATCCAATTACTTCAAACATAGTCTACGAAGACTAATAAGGTCCACTGGATTTATACAGAATATACTATATAAGATCCTAGGTATTGCCAAGCATGGTGGCACACACCAAGCCTTTAATCCTAGTACTCAGGTGGATCTCCATGAGTCTAGTCTACATAGTAAGTTCCAGGATAGCCAGAGATACACAGTGAGACCCTGTCTCAAAAACAACAAAACAAAACCAAAAATGATCCAAAGTATGGGGCTAGGGAGATGGTCACTGGGTAAGAGCACTTGCTACAAAAGCATGTAGACCTGAATCTAAATCTATATATAGAAAGCTAGGTGTAGCCACTTGTGCCTATAATCCCAAAACTGGAGCAGGGAGAGGTAGAGATAAGATTGCTGGGACTTGCTGGCTGCCAGTCTAGATAAAGAAACAGGTTCAGTTACAGATTCTGTCTTTTTCAAGGGAGTAAGACAGAGTGAAATAAAGATACTTGAATGTCCTCCTCCAACCTCTACATGGGCACATGTTGGAGCCCACTAGGTTTCCTAGTGGCTGTACCCAGCAGGACTGCATAAGAGGTTGATTGGACCACGGGCCTGAGCACCAGGTGTTTGTAAGGGTCTAACTAGCAAGGGGGAGGTCTTTTGCTCCACCCCTTGGCATTTTTATAAATAGACCTTTGGAATAAAGTTCTGGGCCAGTGGATAAGGATCCAGGCTCACCCAAGTCTATCCTGTGTTTTCTCTCTGTTTCTTTACTCTCTATTTCTAACTAAGTCTCTTATCCCTCATTCCTCAAGAGTTCCTGGGGTAAATAAATGTGGGGGCTGGTCCACTACAGGCACACATGTACATACATGTATGTATACACACACCCCTCATTAGGTCACAGATGCTGCCCTTGTAGAGGAATCAGCCATGCCTTACCTATCTGGTACCTTCCCTAAAGAACGAAATTCCTAAAATGCAGCAGCTCCAAAGTAGGGTGGGACAACAGAATTCGCTTCTTAAACTACAGCCTTCTATCCTACCTAGTACCTTCTCTAAAGACTTAGAGACTTCTCCCTCTAAGTTCAGAGGCTCCTGCCCCCAAGTGTAGAAAAGTAAGGAAGTTTCTTTGTTCTGCAGGTTGCTGTTGGATATGCTAACCCAGCTTCCTTCACTGTAAGTGGCCAGCATGGCTAAGCTATCCTATCCTCCTCAGCACACTCCTGTCTATGGAACCTGAAATCTTTGATTTAAATCTCTCTCAATCTCTCCCAACCCAGGTGCTTGCACTGTACAACAAACACTTAACCACTTTAGAATAAGAACAAATGATAAAGAGCACAGAAAGATTCCCAACTGATTTGTTAAGCTACAAAACACTGATAACATGAAGAAAAGCAGTGATGGGAAGAATTTCGGTTGGTATGTAAGAGAGCAGGACCTAAATCAGCAGACTGCATACACCTTACTAATGTGTGTGAGCACCAACTAATCCACTGGATAGAGAGAGAGAGAGAGAGAGAGAGAGAGAGAGAGAGAGAGAGAAGGGGAGTCTGCCTTCTGCCTGATATCTACCTTTCTCCCACTCTTGGGACTTAGAGCTCCTGGTTCCCAGACCTTTTGAACTCAGACCAGAACTTCTAACACTGGTTCCTTTGGTTCCCAAACATCTGCATTTGGATTGGAATTATATCAGTTTTCCTCAGCCTCTAGCTTGCAGACAGTAGATCATAGTATGTTTCTGCCTTCATAACAACATAACAAAACAAAACAAAAATCTTTCTGTGTATCTGTGACATTTGTTTCTCTGGAAAACCCTAATGGATGCAACCTCCATGATATTAATGTCTATCTATTAATGAGATCCTTTCCCCAAGAATGAAAGTATGGATCAGTAATTAAAAATACTAGAAGAGCTTGGCTCCTGAAATAGAGTGAAATGTAAGTAGACTCCATAGTCACTTCAGTGTCATAAGGAACTCTAGTCATATGCTAATGAAACAGTGAGAAATGTTGCTTCTTTTCACATTCAGCACAATTGCAACTGTATATACTTTCACTGCTGGAGAACTAGTTTTTCAGTGGCAAAGGAACCCCAGCGCCTCCTTCAACCAAGGAGAAGCAGGTCACATTACTTTTCTAACTTCTAGTCCAGTGTTTACACTCCCTTCCCTTGATTTCTTTCATCCATCTCTCGAGGAATATGTGGAACTGAGAAATGAAATGTAGCCCAGAGAGGTGGTGAACTGCACTGAGACTGAGGTAGATGGTTCACAATGAGTTCAAGGACAGCTTCATCTACACAGTGAATTTCAGGGCAGCCAGAGTTACATTTCCTATTTTTAAGAAGGGGGGGAGGGAGAGAGAGAAGGGGAGGAAAGGAGAAGAGGAGGAGGAGGAGGAAGAGGAGGAGGAGGAATGAAATGAAATGGCCCCAACAAAGGTGTTTGTACCACATATAAAAGCCATGTGTTCTATAGACCTAGTAAAAGTGACAAACAGTTTTTAAGGTTTATTCACGCTCGCGTGCGTGCGTGTCTAAAGGAGGGCATCAGATCCCCCTGGACCTGGGAACTGAAATGGAGTCCTCTGGAAAAGAAAATGAATGATTCAACCTCTGAGCCATTTCTCTAGTAAGGGATTAGTTTGTTTTGACACTACTTAAATATATTTAATTTAACAAATTAATTTCTTACACTTTGTAAAAACTACAAAAGTTGAACAGTTCAACTGAAACACCTAATCAACAATTAAAATCCTGATTTAAAGAAAAATGTGCTCTAGATTTGAAATACTGAATTTACAAATGAAGTATCTTACAGTCAGAAGGCTCAATCCACAGATTTAAGACAGTTCTAGTCAAGGCAAAAGCTAGCACTGGAGAGAAGCTCAGCAGCGCACCCACAGTGCAGTTCACAACTATCCATGTACCTTGTTCCAGGGGATCTGGGGCTCTCCTCTGACCTCTGCAGATCAGGCACAAAACACCCAGACACAGAAAATAGAAATAGATAAATCTTAAAAACAGCATTCTCAAAGAGGTAAGTGAAGGATGTGCACTTAGAAAGGTGGGGATAGGGTTAAAAAGAAAATTTAACGAAGATAAAGCTGCTGCCATCCCTTAGGTGGACACACAAAGGAAAGAATAAATACCCATTTTTTTTTTTTCTCCTCTGGATCCAATATCCAACCAAGGCCTCAAATTTGGCTAAATTCAACTAAAAGTCAACAAGAGGACAACTGAGACAATTCTTAGAGGTTAATGCTCTGGATCACAAAGCAAGACAGAGGGGTGAATGAAGAGTGGATGTAGTGGTTGGAGCAGCGGGTCAGCATTTAAGAGTACTTGCTGCTCTCGCAGAGGACCTAAATCCCGTCGTACCCAGCACCCACATGACAGCTCACAACGGTCTGTAACTCCAGTTCTGTCTTCTGACCTCCAATGGTCCAAGGCACACATGTCTGGTGTGGTACACACGTGGTGCAGAAGAACATTCATATACATAAAATGAAAACAACTAAAACACTCGGGAGGCAGAGGCAGGCTGATCTTTGTGAGTTTGAGGCCAGCCTGGTCTAAGAGCAAGTTCAGGACAGCCAGGGCTACATGGAGAAATCCTGTCTCAAAAAACTATTTAAAAAAAAAATGGGGGGAGGGGCAGGGTCTCTCTCTATTATATAGCTCTGGCTTTCCTGGAACTCACTATGTAGACCAGGCTGGCCTTGAACTCTCAGAGACCTACCAGCCTCTGCCTCCTGGGTACTGGGATTAAAGACAGGTGCCACCAGGCCTGGCCTACAGTTTTTAAAATGGGACCTGGAGGATGTGGTGGGAGTGGTGAATTAAAAAATACCCAACATCAGAAGAAACTTGGGAGTCAAGACCTCAGCCATCTTTAGTGACAACAATACTCTAGAACAGTGGTTCTCAACCTGTGCATCATGACCCCTTTGGAGGTCAAGTGACCCTTTAACAGGAGTCGTATATCAGATATCCTGCGTATAGGATATTTACATACGATTCACAACAGTAGCAAAATTACAGTTATGAAGTAACCACGAAAGTAATTTTATAGTTGAGGGTCATCACAACAGTAGGAACTGTATTGAAAGGTCACAGCATTAGGAAGGTTGAGAACCAGCTGGGCGGTGGTGGAGCATGCCTTTAATCCCAGCACTCGGGAGGCAGAGCCAGGCGAATCTTTGTGAGTTCGAGTCCAGCCTGGTCTACAAAGTGAGATCCAGGACAGGCTCCAAAGCTATACAGAGAAACCCTATCTCAAAAAAAGAAAGGAAGGTTGAGAACCACCGCTCTAGAAGGAGTCTGTGATCTCCATTACAAATATGGCTATCAATCACTCCAAACAGAAGTTAGGAGAATAATGTGAAATCAACTTTTGACAAAGTATCTAAGTAAGCCTAACTTATTACTGAAGTGAAATGTAAGCTATGTCTCTCTGGTACCTCACACAATGTGTAGCTTATAGAAAATAGTATTTGCTACAAAAAATGCTTCAGGTTTGCTACTGCTGATGTGTCCTTATTAAACCATAGTCTTTCTACACATAATTTTTTTTGGTTTGGTTTGGTGTTTTTGTTTGTTTGTTTGTTTGTTTGTTTGTTTGAGACAAGGTTTCTTTGTGTAGTTCTGGCTGTCCTGGAACTCACTCTGTAGACCAGATATCCGCCTGCCTCTCCCTCTAGAGTGCTGGGATTAAAGGCGTGCACTACCACTGCCCGGTCTATAGGTAAATTTTTAAATTGTGAAAACAATCTTTTTTACCCCACAAGTTGCTATGGAATATAATAAAATATGTTAAATATGTTAGGTATCTTGACACTATAGAATTTCAAGGATTACAGATTCAAAGTATTCTATTGATAAACATCTCCTAATCATTTATGACTTATAATTCATTAGAGGTACTTTGGAAATGAGGAAGGCTAGGTAAAAAATGTCTGCAGACCAGGGCTAGGGAGACAGCTGTTAGTTCTCTCCCCAAAATCAAACTTTAAAAAAGCATAGTATGCTAGTGCGTTCATCTCCCCCACATCCCAAAATATACACCCACACACAAAGTCTGCAGACTAAAATAATAATACTTCAAGGGAAAATCCTGATGGTGACCTTCCCTTATTTATATAAAGACCTAGTTTTATATAAGAAACATTGTGCCATGTCGATAATCTTTTTAAAAATTTGTATTTGATTGTACAGCTATTTTCCAATGAAAAATTTTACAATTCACATCTTTGTCTTTATGACCTTTGTTTTTTCCACTTAGAAAAGGCTTACACATTTCAAGACTATACTTTTAAAATTAATGGACTGGTGATAGCTTCAGGTACTTGCCACTAAGACTGACCACCTCAGCCCAATCCCTGGAACGTACATAATAGAAGGAAAGACCCTCCACTTATAGCCAAATGTAATTTAAAGAATTCTGGGGTGAGGGGAGGACCTCACTGTGTAACTCTGGCTGGCCTGGAACTTGCTATGTAGACCAGGCTGGCTTCAAACTCACAGAACTGCTTGTTTCTGCTTCTCAAGCAGTGAAAAATATAATTTAAAATTAAATAAAACTTTATAATATCTTCTGCTACTTCTAAAGTTTATTTTTCCCTAAATTTTTGATTCATTCAATACTTTAATATAAGCAAAAGATCAAACTTTTACTTCTAAATAGCTGCCCAATTATTTTAACACTAATTATTGAATAATGACCTTCGCTCCATCCAACCCATTAAACTGATAAAGTCACATCTTGGTGCATGAATTCCCCTACTATCTTTTAAATGACGTGGACTTCTAAAATAAACACCTGAAGTAGACTACTAAGATGCTGTGTTCCTGGTGCTTATTTCCCTCAATGCTCATCAACATCTTTTATGATAGCAACAGTTTTCTGAGTAGCAAAAACTACTAACTTCAATTTATTTCATTAATAAACAACTTTAAAATGCATTTACATGTATCCCTACCTTATCCTTTCACTTTTTGTTCATTTTTACATTTAAACACTGTTCCCTTTTAATTAAAAACATTCAATATTTACCTTATCCAAATGTGATTTTAATTTGATGTTTTAAAATATAGAAATTAAGATTTTAATTGTCACATTTATGAAACTCCTTTATAAATTATTGTACTAGTTTTTATGCTTACAAACCCTTTCAGAGGGGCCAATGAGATGGCTCAACAAGTGCTTGCCACCAAGTCTGATGACCTGAGTTCAATTCTGCAAGCTGAAACGTTCTCTGACCTTCACATTCATGCCCAGACACACATGCCCCACCCCTTCAAAAATGTAATTAAAAAATAATTCTTTCAAAGACAGAACCAATTTGTGGTGGTGAAGGAAAACAGCCCCCAATGGGCTCATTGGGTGTGGATGATGTGGAGATGTGGCCTTGTTGGAGTAGGTGTAGCCTTGTGGGAGGATGTGTGTCACTAGAGGGTGAAGAGCTTTGAGGTCTCAGAAGTTCAAGCCATGGCTCTGTCTCTTCCTGCTGCCCTCAAATCAAGATGTGGAACTCTCAGCTCCTTCTCTAGCACTGTGTCTGTCTGCATGCTGCCTTGTCCTGCCATGACGATAATGGACTAAACCCCTGAACTGTATGCCAGCCCCAATTAAATGTTTTCCTTTATAAGAAAATGCTTTATAAGACCATGCTGGCCGGGCGGTGGTGGCGCACGCCTTTAATCCCAGCACTCGGGAGGCAGAGGCAGGCGGATCTCTGTGAGTTCGAGGCCAGCCTGGTCTCCCAAGCGAGTTCCAGGAAAGGCGCAAAGCTACACAGAGAAACCCTGTCTCGAA
>CABHPP010106197.1:0-15319 GCA_902168425.1 Peromyscus attwateri | reverse complement strand
TGTGTGTGTGTGTGTGTGTGTGTGTGTGTGTGTGTGTGTGTGTGTGTTTTGTGGGGACTGAACTCAAGACCTTATGTATCTTAGGCAGGTGGTCTACCACAGCCACCTCTCTGAGAGGTATCTTGACCTTTGGTCTTTGGAGAATGAGGGATGAGCTCCTTGTCTTCTTTTCTGGGCCCTCTTTACATCCTCTTCTTATGGACCTTCTGCCTTCACCTCCATTTTCTATTCCAGCACTTTCCTTCCACCCCATGTCCCAGCCCTCCCAGTAACAGCAGAGGCCTGCTGGCATCTGGCCACTGCAACAGCACCAGGTGGGGAGCTACTCACCTGGCACACACTGAGGAACCTCTTCCCTATCCTGTCCGTCCTTCCAAGTCCCCAACGATGGGCAGCCGAATGTCCCTGTGAGTAGAATGAAGTAAAGCAAAGAGTAAGTGCAGAATTGGGGTGCGGAGCAAATAGGATAGGTACTCAGACGGCCTTAGGCCTTTTTGTAGGAGACAGATGGGAAGTACTTCCTCAGCAGGCAGGGACTCACCAGTCTGTTGGGCCTCATAATAGGAATCTTGGCCGAGGTTCTGAATCCTGGGAGGGTCAGCTCCAGGTGTGGTGACAGCTTTAGAGGCCCCATTGGGCTGGCTCACAGCTGTAGGGAAACAGCAGCTCTTAGGGTCTCACAGAGACTCACAAACTGGCAACTTGTGGGGTGATTCTGGCCGTGTCTGTATGGTCAATGCACAAGACCCAGCAAAATCCATGCTGGTATTCACTGATTAGGGTTTTAATGCTCCAAGAGCTTGAAAGCAGCTGTGAGAAGTGAGTTGTTGCCAAATATTTGTTTAACTGTGCAAAGATGTTTCATTTCTTTAACTATGTAAAAAGGTGTTGCATTTGTTTACACTGTAGAATATTTGTTTAACTATGTAAAGAAGTGTTGCATTTGTTTAACTATGTAAAGATGCGTTTCTGTTTTACCTTGCCTGCCTAAGGTACCTGACTGGTCTAATAAAAAGCTGAATGGTCAATAGCAAGGGAGGAGGTATAAGTGGGACTTCTCGGCAGGGAGAGTAAGTAGGAGGAGGAATTTAGGCTTGGATGAAAAAGAAAAAGAGACGCCAGGGGCCAGCCAGACACAGAGGAAGCAGGAAAGTAGGACATACTGAATGAAAGATAAAAAGCTCTGAGACAAAACATAGATAAATAGAAACAGGTTAAATTAAGTTAAAAGAGCTAGTGGGACAAGCATAAGCTAAGGCTGACCATTCATAATTAATAATAGTCTCTATGTCTTTATTTGGGAGCTGGTTGGCAGCCCAAAGAAAATTCCAGTTACAGTGAGTTGTAGAGAAACTGGTCTTTCCAAACATAGCTGGTGGATGTATTAATTAGCAAAACTTCTTTGGTAGGAAGTTAAACAACTTCAAAACTTAAAAATGCAAATGTGTTGTAACCTAGCATATGAATTTCTAAGAATTTGCCATAAAGAAATGCTCACATCTGTGCTCAAAGATATGCATGTAACGATGTACACAGCCACACTATTGGTGGCAAGAAAGTATCTATCCATGGGAGACTCACTAAATACACATTACAGCAATCAAGGGAATATTGTGTGTTATTAAAAACAATGATCACCAGCCGGGCAGCGGTGGCGCATGCCTTTAATCCCAGCACTCAGGAGGCAGAGCCAGGTGGATCTCTGTGAGTTCAAGGCCTGTCTGGTCTACAGAGCAAGATCCATGACAGGCACCAAAACTACACAGAGAAACCCTGTCTCGAAAAACCAAAAGACAAACAAAACAAACAAACAAAAACAATGATCACCATATGCATGAGAGATGGCCTTTAAGACACACTGAATTTGGGGCTGGAGAGATGGCTCAGCAGTAAAGACCATTTGCTGTTCTTCCTGAGGACCCAGGTTCAGTTTCCAGCACCCAGGACTCTAGCTCTAGGTGATCTTTCTCCCTCTTCTGGCCTCTGCAGGTACTAGGCCCACATATGGTACACAGACACACATGCAAACAAAACACTCATATACATACAATCAAAATAAATAAATCGAAAAAAACAAATCTTAAAAAAAAGGCATACTGAACTTAAAAAATGGTAACCTCAGGACATTCTGTACACTGTGCAATAAACAGATGCAATGTATCTTCAAGGGTATGCAATGCCTTTGGAAAAATATCTAGTAGATGGAAAGCAGGGCTGTTTCTGGAAAGTGTGGTCAGTGACAAAGGCCAGAGATCAGAGAAGTCTCACTTTTCACACCTTAATTTAAAAAAAAACATTCATTATGTGCAAACACTATCTTCCCAAAAAATGAGCCACAGTTTGAAAATCTAGAATTTCCCTTACTAACGTGGCTTTCTGATTTCTTTTGATCTGCACACAGGGCCTGTAAACTTTCCTGGAATTAATGGATAGAGCCAACAGTGACTGCCTCCTAACTAGGCTGCTCACTAGCAAGGTCAGCACAGGGACAGGGATAGAGTCAGTTCAGGTATCCCCAGTCCCTGAGCCTCACCTGTCACTCATGCTCCCACCTGGCTCTTCAAGGGGTCAGGAACCAGGGCTAGGGTCACAAAGTTTCTCTCCCTATACTCCGGGAGGGACCCTCACCTATGGCTTGGTAGAGAGCCAGGAAGCCTTTGTGGAGGTGTGCGACCTTGTTCTGAGAAGAAGAGTGTGCCCGGAAGGTCAGCCGCAAACTCCTCCCTGAGGATACAAACTCCCTGCGACCAGGAGAGCTCTCCAGAGAGGAACCCTGCTGTCCGCACAGCCGGATTACATCTGCTCCTCTGGTTGAAATCTGAAAGAGGAAAGAGAGGACAGGAAGTGTGAGGCAAGTCTGTACCTCTGGCCACAGAATGCAGAGTCGTATCTGTCTTTATTCCACCTCTATCTGGAAGCGATACACCCCATGGAGCTCAGAAGCTGTTCTTGTTGAGGTCTGTCTGAATCAGCTTTCTGTCTCATTTTCGGCTCCCAAGTTTCTCCCAGAGTGACCATGTCTTTGACTCTCTCTTATGTCTACTTTAATTACCTTGTAAAACTTAACTCTGCTTTCGTTCTTCTGGAAAATTCCTTGGGAGCCCTGGGCATTCTGCATTTCTCACTAGACTGTAAATTCTAAGAAAAGACTATATCTGCTTTGTGCAAAATTGGGTCCCTGGTGCTTGTAACAGCCCTGTAGACCTTAGCACAACTGACGCCATGATGGAGGTGCCATTCAGGCTGTAAAACCCAGCACGTAGATGGTACCGCCTGCCAAAATGAGAACAAAGACCTAATCCAACCAAGTCCATAGCTCTGGGAAAGTCTCTAACATACGAACCTTGTTGTTAGCTTCTGTAGTTCTGCTTCTGGCTGACTGTTCTTCCTAACTGAAGTAAGTGTGTCGACCCAGGACACTTTTTTTTTTTTTTTTTTTTTTTTTTTTTTGAGTGTGTTTAAAAGCTCACCCTGAGAAAGATTTGGGGCTACACTAGAATCCCAGTGTAGTCACTGGTTGGCTAATAAAGACTTTTTCTTTTCTTTACTTTTCCTTCCTTCCTTTTTTTGCAACCCTAGCTGTCCTAGAACTTACTCACTCTGTAGCCCAGGCTGGCCTCGAACTCAGAGATCCGCCTGCCTCTGCGTCCCGAGTGCTGGGATTAAAGGCTTGTGTCCTATTAGCTTAAATTTATGTCTGAGTAGTCTTCTCTGGTGGATACTCCACAACATTTCTGGAGGTTCCACCGAGACCCCTAGAGACCAGACCTCAAGACACAGGGGATCTCAGATCCCCTCGGAAAAGTGGTCAAAGGACGCACACCTGGAGATGTCCCAGGTCCCCAGGACTCCCTTTGGTCAACGGCTGCCTAATGACGCTTCAGAGGAGTCTGACACTTCCACCCCAAAGGGAAATAAATTAGAGAGTTGCCTGGTCTGTCACCTCCAGAGGTAGTCTGGGTAGGGTGCCTTCTGTTTGGACGCATAGGAAAGGTTGGACGTGGCCCCTGATCCAGTGTCCAGGATCCATATGAGATGTCACTGGATCCCCCGTCTATTCAGTGGTGTAGTGGTCGCCCTGATTGTCTTCTCTCTCTCTCTCTCTCTCTCTCTCTCTCTCTCTCTCTCTCTCTCTGCCCCCCTTCTAGGGAGGCTTAAGAACTGTGCCTCTTGTTGGGGACCTGAATCCTTCTGGCCCTGCCAGGTCCCCCAAAGGACGCAAACAACCTTCCCCCCGTCCCACTCCTGGAGTGCCTGTTCTGTTACTTGACTCCTGCTTATGGTCTGGGTCGGTCTGGTCCCTGTGTGGAGGAGGGGACAGGCCAGGCCTCTCTTGTCCAGGGCTCCCTGTCATCTAGAATGCACAGGGAGGGAGAAAGAGTTCCCCTAAGGCGTGTATTCTCTCTGCTCCCCTGCCTGCTCTAAGCAGCCCTAGGAAAGGGGGGAAAAGTGTGTTCTTCTCCTTCCTCTTTCATGATTTATGCCTTCTTCTCAACCAATGAGCTGTATAATTGGAAAACTAAAAACCAAACGGGACTGGCAAGGGGATCATCGCTAGACATGCAGCCTCTATAGAATGAATTTTCCCTACTGTTCAACACAGAACAAGGAGACGTAAATAATTATCATTAGGTCATTTTTAGAAGTATGAAAGACAGCTGCTGAAAAAATTTCCTTTGTCACCCAGTCATCCCCAGGCATTAGAAAAAAATTATAAAAGCTAAAAAAAATCTAAGGGTATAAATAGGTCCCAGCGGCTGGAGGTAGTTCAAAGGTGTTTAACAACAGAGAACTGACTGAGAGATGAGAACTTTTTCATAAACTGAAAGACACTGTCACCTTCTCTTATGTTCAACTAACCAGTTTAGCTACCCTTGTCCAGATTAAACAATATTCAATGGCCCTGGAAAAAAAAGCGAAATTATAGTCCATATTACCTGGCTTGGAGAGACAGGCATCCTGGTGCCCTGCCAGTCACCCTGGAATATACCTCTCCTGCCTGTGAAGAAACCTGGGACCTCTGGTTCTCATGAGTCTGATTCTTCCAGAGAAACAGGTGCTCACTGTCTTGGACCTGAAAGGTACATTCTTCAGCCTCCCATTGACAGAGGTGAGTCAACCACTATTGCTTTTAAGTGGACAGACCCAGAAGGAGGTTACAGAGGGCAGCTTACCTGGACCAGGTTGCCCCAAAGATATAAAAATTCTTCAGCTCTGTTTGATGAGACACTAAATATTGACCTCCTGCCCTCTGTCAGAGGTTTCTTAAGGCAATATTCTTAGAATATAAAATGATTTTCTCCTAGCCTCTAAAATGAGAATAAATTATAAAAGGGCCAGTGAGGGACTGCTGCAAGAGTTACAGACCATGGGCTATAGAATGTCACTTAAGAAAGCCCAACTTTGTACATCAGAGGCTACCTACCAGCTGAAGAGAGGCAAATGGGGACTGTCTCAGAATAGGGTTGCTGACATCCTTAGATCCCAACTCCAAAGACTAAAAGACAGGTTAGAGAGTTCCTATGTGCGGCTAGGTATTGCCACCTCAGGATACCAGAGTTTTCAGAAACAGCCAGGCCTCCATACACCAGCACAAAGTGGAACACTGAGTCTTTAGTCTGGACTGAGACTAAACGAAAGGCATTTGAGGCTTTAAAAACAGCTCTGACTTCTGCTCCAGCCCTAACACTTCCAGATGTCCTTTTCATCTCTTTGTCCATGAAACAAGAGATATTACAAAAGGGGTTTTAACACGAACTTTGGGGCCATGGAAATGCCCTGTGACAAACCTGTCCAAATGACTGGACCCTGTAGTCACAGGATGGCCCACCTGTCTAAGCTGTGACAGCTACTGCTAGTCTAGTAAAAACAAATAAACAAGTTAACTCTGGGTCAGGACCTTATAACTCATGATGTTCATCCTCCAAGGCCCATCAGAATGCTGGCTGTCTAATGCCTGTGTGACCCAGTACCAGGCCCTACTCCTGGACCACTCTCTAGTCCAGTTTGAGAAACCTACCACCATCAATCCTGCTACCCTCTTGCCTGACGATGACCTTTAGATGCTTATCCATGACTATAACAAGATGAAAGATGAAACCAGGTACATGGGAGCTGCAGTTGTTTAACTGAAATAATTTGGACCCAAACTGGGTACCTCAGCCCAGAGAGCAGAACTGATTGATCTGATCCAGGATCCCAGATGGGGAAAAGGAAAGTCCGTCATTGTATACCTGGACAGTTGTTATGCTTTTACTACCATGCATGCCTACAGTATGATCTGTAGAGAAAGAGGGCTTCTCACCATTGGGGAAAAGAACATTAAAAATAAAGAGAAAGTCTTGACCCTCCTGAGGCTGTTTGGCTTCCCCTATAAGTTGGTCTCCTCCACGACCAACGACATAGAAAAGATGGCTCCCCGGAGGCAGGAGTAACTGCGCTGTTGACCTCACAGCCCAAGTGCCTCCAAAAGCAGTGGGGTCTATTGATATTCTGAGGACAGACCCCAATTCAGTGCTGCCTACCACTCCGCGGTACAACCAAGAGGAAACAGAGGGTGCAAAAAATGGACAGCTGGAACCCACAGGCTGATGGAGGACACCATAGGGAAAGATCACTCTCCCAGAAACAACTGGAAGGATTCTGGTAACTGACCTTTACCAGGCTACTCATCTGGGATCCACAGCACTTTCTGAGTTGCTCGGACCAAGATATAGATAGGACAGTCTGGCATGGGATACTAGATTTGTGCTCAGATAAAACAAAACGAAACCAAAACAAAACAGAGCACCCTATGCAGGAAGGGGTCTGAATGAGAGGCTAACATCCTGGTGAGCTCTGGGAAAACTGAGTTCACTGAGATCCAGGCTCGTGAGCCCAGAGCACTCAGTCCCTCAGCTGCTGTGCAGCACGTCTGTCCCCCAGAGCCATCCTGCACCACAGCCCCCACCAGGCCCCATCTAGCTCAGTTGGTAGAGCATGAGACTCTTAATCTCAGGGTCATGGGTTTGTGCCCCACGTTGGGTGCCACATAAAGCAAGAAATCTATGGGAGTCTGCTTAAGATTAGGGAATTTATTAGGGTATAAATTGAGGAAAGACACTCACGAATATAGAACCGAGCAAACACCTGAAGTCGTCCTCTGTTCTGACCGTGAGCGAATCTACCTGGCAGTCTGCTCATGCTAGGAAGCAGGAACAGGGAGAAGCAGGAACAGAGAGAAGAGACCTTGTGACCCCTCTCCCTCTCCTTTTAAAAGGTCACACACAATGGCAAGAAGCACCACCTCCTTCAGGCCATATAGCCCAAGGTCATGGGCAGAGCAAATAATACTACTACATTGCCTGCCAGAGAAGGATACAAGTACTTGCTAGCTTTTATAGACACCTTTTCCAGGTGGGCAGAAGCATTACCCACCCAGACTGAAACTACTCGAACAGTAGCTTAAAAGCTCCTCCAGGTGTGGCTTATAATAAATTTCGGTTTTACTCAATTACTGAGCAAGCCTCAATGAAACGTCTTACTATTAAGATAAGAATACATACTCTATCAAGCTGATAATAGAAAAATAAATAAATTAATTAATTTTAAACAATAAAAAAAAGCTCCTTCAGGAACTGGTTCCCTGGTTTGGCCTTCCCCTAGAAGTGGGGTCTAACAACACCCTAGGTTTCATAGCCAAAATATCTCAATTAGCAGTAAAAGCTTTATGTATGGATTGGAAACTTGATTGTATATGTAGACCTCAGAGTTCTGGGCAGATAGAAAGAATAAAGGATGTTTATAAAAAAAAAAAACCTAACAAAACTCTCATTAGAGTCTGGCAAAGGGTGGATAGACCCCCTTTCCCTTTGCTTTGCTCTTGACCTGTTGCATCCCATATAGGGAGGGATTTCCCCTCTATGAGATTATGTTTGGAAGACCTCCCGAACTGCTTCCCAGGCTCAGAGACCAGCAGCTGGCAGAACTCACTAACCATTTCTTTCTCAAGTCACTACAGGCACTCCCTTCCTCCACAAATGCTATTCACTGGACTATCCAAAAGACCCAACCAACCTCTGAGTCCACCACCAGTTTCTCCTTGTTTGAGTCTGGTGATACTGTCTGGGTCAAGCAGGTAGCCAAAGGGGTGCTGGAACCGACTTTGAAAGGATGCTACATGGTGATTCTCTCCGCTCCTATTGCTATAAGTGAAGGTAGCTGTCATTACACTGTGGATCCATTACACCCAGGTCAAGAATGGAAGCTGCCACCATGGCTGTGGCCACTGCCAGCAAACTGATGGTCTCTGGACTTTGGGCCCATTAAAATGAAGATTTCACCAGGTCCTGGGCCCTTCTACTCTGCCCCTTCACTTCTTTCTGAGTCTTATTTTGGTATGAATACAGAGTCATGGTCCAATGCCCACTGCCCTCAGATCTGGACCTGGGAACTGAGCAAGACAGAGACAGGGAAGGCATTAGAATGTGACCACAGACCAGCAACCCATATTCATCTTGACCTTTGCTCACTGATGCCCACTTTAAATGTTTGGTTGCATTATGTTGTAGCCCATGAGGTTTCCTAGTGGCTGTACCCAGCAGGACTGCATAAGAGGTTGATTGGATCACAGGCTGTTGTATTAGATGTTTGTAAGGGTCTACACTTGACTGTAATTAGCCAGGGGGAGGTCTTTTGCTCCACCCCTTGGTATTGTTATAACTAGATCTTTGGAATAAAGTACTGAGACGGTGGATAAGAATCCAGGCGCACTCGAGTCTATCTTGTGTTTTCTCTCTGTTTCCCTCCCCTCTATTCTAACTAAGTTTCTTATTCCTCATTCCTCAAGAGTCCCTGGGGTAAATAATCGTGGGGGCTGGTCCCCCACAGCATTGAAAAAGAGAAAGGATGTGGGGGTTTATCTTTTGAGATAGGAACCCAGAGTTTATAACTCTATGCATGCCTCACAGCTGGGTCCCCTAGTTGCCAAGAACAAGGGAGTTTCCATTGCAAAAATTGGGGTTGTGAAATAGAGGCTTCCTGGAAAATTCCTTAATAAAGATTATGGCCTTTGGGAAACAGGGAAAACCTGGGGAATCAGACTTTATGCTACAGGAAGGGACCCTAGGGACAGATTTAAACCACCCCTTAACAGGCCAGGACCTGTTTCTGAACTAAAACAACAGCTGGATTCCCTTGCAGAAGTAGTTCTACAGAATCAGAGAGGTTTAAACTTTCTTCTCATGAGATAAGGGGGGTTATGTACGGCTTCAGAAGAAACCTGTTGTTTCTATGCTACTTAATCAGAAATAATTAAAACAATCTTGCCATGGTTGGGGAAGAAACTCAAAAGTCTCAAAGATATAAATGAAATAATTGATATCAGTGTCTGTTCTCTTGGTCCTGCTCGCTAGCGACTCTGCTATCAGCACTGGCTGGGCCTTAATTCTCATTCTGATTGGATTAACAGCAGGGTCTGCCATCTTAAACTAAATGGCCAATTATGTATCAATTCAGTAAAATGAATGGTCCTTAGGACCAACTACACCTCTTTAGAGCATGATGAGTCCATGATTTGACTCATTCACAAAGATCAGTGGGGAGTGTAACAGGCCCCAGACCTTAGCACAACTGACTTCTCAATGAAAGTACCATTCAGGCTGTAAAACTCAGCTTGTAGACAGCACCACCTGCCAAAATGAGAACAAAGGCCTAATCCATCACAGTCCATAGTCCTGGGAAAGTCTCTAATGTCCAAACCTTGCTTTTTGGCTTCTGTAATTCCACTTCCGGCTGTTTTTGTTAACTGAAGTATGTCAGCCCAGGATATGGTTTTTGGTGCTTAAAAGCTCACCTTGAGAAAGGCTCTGGGTGCACTAGGATCCTGAACACCCAGCTAATAAGCTCTCTATTTGCTTAAACCCATGTCTGAGTAGTCTTCTCTGGTAGATTCCCCACAACAGCGGTCACCAAAGTGCCTCTAGTGCCACAGTTTTGAATCAGAGTATACACACATTAAGTCTCAACCTGTCACCTTCCATTTTTCTGAGTAACCTTCTACAGCCAACATCTGTGAAGCAATAAGACCTTCTGTGGAGACAGCCTGGGCTTCATGCCCTTTCTGGTTTTCTCTTGGCTAGTCTTCCTCTTGTTCTGTTCACCCTACATGAAATCCTTATAGTATGTGGGAATCCAAGGACATAAAATAACATGATGTGGGTGTACTGGACACTGGACGATCTTGACTCGGACATGTGTAGAGGTCAGAGGTCAATACTGGATGTCCTCCTTTATTGTTGTTATCCACCTTATTTTCTGAAACAGGGCCTTTCACTGAACCAGGACCTTGCCATTTCAGCTAGGTTGGCTCTCCAGTGAGCCCTGAGATGCACCTGTCTGTGCCACACCCCATCTGGCACTGGGGCGGCAGCCATGTGCTGCCATACCTGCCTTTTGTGTGGTAATGGGGATCAGAACTCTTTTGCTTATGCAGCAAGCACTTGACCCTCTAAGAACCTCCCAGTCATCTTTACTTTTTCTTTCTTAGTTTTGAGTCAACATTTCATGTAGCTCATGCTAGCCTCGAACTTGCTGCATAGCTGAGGTTGGCCGTGAATTCTGGATCCTCTCGCCTCTGCCTCCCAGGAACTGGGATTATAGGCATGCACCATTGCACCTGGCTAACCCTCCAATTTCCTTTTTACCTCTTCTCATGAACTGTCTGATAAATGAAATCACTCAGGCTGCTAACCAGTAATGTAGAGTCAACATACAACTGAGAGCCATAGACTCTTATTAAATCTAGATTTTGCTCTTTATCAACTCACGGTGGGACATGGGACTTTCTTTTCTTTTGTGTGTGACTTTCTGTGGGAGCAGAAAGGAAGGAGAGATCATATTCTTGAACCTGAACTCTTCAATGAAAAGGGAAGAGTTAGTCTGGGATTAAAACTGTCCATGATTAAAGAGGAACTGGGCTCATAGCAGGTGCCCAATAGACACAGGCTGAGTTGAATATGGCCGTGGCCCATTAAATCAGAAGGCATAAATACGTGTATCTAAGGGCTGAGGATTTTGCTCAGTGGTGGAGCTCTGGCCTAGTGTCTGAGAAGCCCTGGATTAGAGTTCTGGTGCTGCCCCTGCCCAGGGGCTTGGCATTAGACCTGATGCTTCTATTACCAGGTATTTCTCTCTTTCCTACTTGAGGCTCCACTGAGACGACACCAAAGACACACAACGGCACGCACAACGGCACGCACGGAAGAGTCAGAGGAGATGACGGCCATGGCAGGTGGGAGCTAGGATGCAGATGGCGAAGTGGGGAACCCAATTTGAAAAAGGTGGAAACCAGCACAAAGGCAGTAGGTTCTCACCACCGAACTGTGCACTCTCAGGGTTCAGCAGAACCAAGAACCTTCCAGGCAAAAAAAGATGAGGGAAGGCTGACAAGAGGCCAACAGACAGGAAGTCTGGGTGGGAAGATCTCAGAATACTATGTCCTGGTCCCCAGCCTATGACCCACCTTGGAGGAAGAAATTAAACCAGAAAATCTGGATTGAGGTCCCTAGGTACACAGTACCCCAAAAATAAAATGAATGCCTACCAACCACTGGGAGGCATCCTACTCCTTGGTCCCTGGTTCCAACTTGTTTCCTGAATGATGGGATCCCTGAGTAGGAAACTGGAGGGGATCTTTCTGGGGAAAGTTACTGCTCCAAAGGGGAAAGTTACTACACACTGAACTTTGGGAGCTCCTGAAACACCTCTAGGTCACCCTGTTAGTGCTGTCTACTATCATCTGGCTATTTCAAAGCAGTAGTGCTAGGAGGAGGTTCTCATAAGAGGTTACTAATGTGTCTGTGTCTTCATTGTGAGAGTGGGTTGGTTATTGCAGAACTGTGCTCCCAATGAAAAGGATGAATTAGGTCAGTTTTTCCTTGTCTTGCATGCTTACTTGCCATCCCACCACATTATGGCAGCAGGAAGCCCTCTCCTCACCAGTACCATGCTCTTGGACTTCCCCAGTCTCCAGAGCCTGAGCAAACTGAACTCCTATTGTTTATAAATTACCCAGCCTACTACATTTTGTTACAGCAGCAGAAAATGAACTGAGATACCATTTTCAAACCCACCACTTGACAAGTTTTAGCTATTCACAGAGAACTTAAAATCAGCAGCTTCATGTTTTAGTCTTAAATAAAAATGGTCAGGCAAATAGTATTAGATGTTGCAAGAAAGTCTCTCGGGTAAAAAGCAGAGGTGGATACAACAAGCAAACAGTGAGAAAAGACATTGGATAAAATGTGATGATACAGAAAACAGGAAACATTTAAAACTAATCCCCACGAGAGGGGAACAAGTAGACATTGCGCATGTCCGATAAGGACCACATATTTAGAAAGAATTCCTTGTGAAGAAACCACCAACTAAGATGCTTGAACATAAAGATGAGAAAATCGGGGCTCAAAGCGTAGTTCAGGGGCAGAGTGTTCGTCAGGACGCGTGAGGCCCTGGGTCAATGCCTAGCATCACAAGAAAAGAAAGACAAAAAAAAAATAAATCCAGAAAATGGAGCAAAAAGACAAAGAGCTGGAAACCAGAACAGAACAGAGAGCTGAACTCGAGAATCGGTCCACAGCATGCGATAGCTGAAGTGCGGGAGAGATCGGCGGCTCACAACCACCTGTAACTCCAGCTCCAGGGGATCTGATGTCCTCTTTGGTCTCCACTGGCACCTGCCAGCACATGTACACACAAGCACATGTGCATGCACACACACACACACACACATGCGCATACACACACACATGCGCATACACACATGTGCATACACACACATATACACACACACATGCGCATACACACACATGTGCATACACACACAAATAAAAAAAGAACAAGGAAAGAAGCAGTTATCTATAAATTATTAAATAAGTAAGGCAAGAACATTCCCAGAAGTGTAGGACTAGGCTAACCCCACACAGTGAGCAAAGAGCCATTTGTATCATGGCACATCAAATGAAAGTTCAGAACACTGGAATAAAGAAAATGTTTACAAACTATATAGAAAAATGGGAGACTGAGAATAATAACACCTTCAGACTTTTAAACAATACTAGAGATAGAAGGCGATGTCATCAAAATTCTGGAAGAAAAATGACTTCAAATCTGGAGTAATATACCCAGATAAACTGTCCACCCACAGTGTACCCTCAGGGTAGAACTAAGCTATCTGGAACTTAACATACCCTTTTCTAAGGAAGTTTTTGGAGAATGACACCTGGGAAACTCACAAGCTGGAGAAGAAAGGAAATGTAATCGCCATATACTATGTGCTCAGATCTGTGTGTTTAAGTCCTAATGGTGTGAATAATAATATTGGTTTTCTTAAACTGATAATATAGGAAAATGAGAGGAGGGTGAGGGGGATTGTGGGTGGTGAAGATCTGATGGCTGGAGCCAGTACTCACCTTCTGTAAGTGGAAGTTCAGAGAGAAATAAGAATGAAACAAATATTCAAAACTGTGTAATAGGACAAGCATGTCATTTGTACATATAAAGGTAAACACCATGGAGACCGCTAAGTTGAAAATGATTGCCCCTGGGGTAGGCTGAGACTGCCATTTCTCATTATAATCCTTGAAGGAATCTGATTTTTTATTCCCTCTCCCCTTTTCCTCTTCTCGTTTTTCTATACAGAGGATTGGATCTAGGATCTTGGCAAGTCCTCTACTAGTGCGCTGTATTCCTCTTTTTTTTTTTTTTTAAGTATTTTAATCAGATTTATAACCAAAATACTCAGAAGGCTGAGGCAAGAGGATTGTGAGTTCAAAGCTAGCCTGGGTAACTTATTTTTTTGTTTTTGAGACAGGATCTCTCTATATAGCCCAGGCTGGCCTTGAACTTTTGATCTTCCTGCCCCAGCCTTTTAAGTTCTGGGACTTTTTTTTTTTTTTTTTTTTTGGTTTTTTGAGACATGGTTTCTCTGTGTAGCTTTGCGCCTTTCCTGGAGCTCACTTGGTAGCCCAGGCTGGCCTCGAATTCACAGAGATCCGCCTGCCTCTGCCTCCTGAGTGCTGGGATTAAAGGCCTGCGCCACCAATGCCTGGCTTAAGTTCTGGGACTTAAACAGGCTCGAACTACCACATCTGGTTAGGATTTTGACTTAAGAAAATTATATGCATGTCTTATTTTGACATAAATAAAATTTAACCCAAAAGAGAACATAAACTATAATTTAAAAATACTCTAATTTTGAATAGTGACCTTGTTGTATTTTATGACACAATCTCCTCCCAGGTGAACTTGAAACTTTAATCATCTGTCATTAATTATGTTCAGTTTCCTAATCCAATAGAGTAGGCATTCAACAATACCTGGAGACTGCGAGGTCCCAGACCTTTGACTAGATAGTAGACCAGCAATATTTATGTGGCTCTTTGTAAGTCCAAGTCCTCCAAGCCCAGGGCCTGCCCTGCAGCCTTCTCTCTTGCTTGGTGGGTCTCAGCGGGTTGCCAGGGACAGAGATGGGAGAGTGGGAGTCTGTGTACTGGATGGACAGGCCATTGCTTCCCAGGTTAGCTAGGTCCTGGGACCTCTGACTTGGACACTTAATCCCTTTTCTAGATGGGAGATTCAGGGTAGAGCAACGTCCCACTACCCATGGGAGGCTCCCTCCCCAGAGCCCCTTGCCCAGCTCACTGTGACAGAGTCCCCTTCACAGTCTGGGGATGGCTCCAGATCAAAGTCCTGGAAGAGCAGCCTCACGGCAAACCCCTCTGGAGCCTCGATGTCAATGTGGCTCTCCTGGCCTTTGAGATATGGCTCTGGGTATCCGGGGGATGTCAGTTGCTGTGGTAGCTGCTGGGCCAAGAGCACAGAGGCCTGTGTAGGGCAAGTATGGAGGACTCCCCAAAGGAACAGCCAGCACCTGTGAGTGAGTGGGGGTGACAAGATGAGGTCATGTAGCTCTACCAGAGGCCTACGAATATATTGGTTTGTAGCAAGTGATGGTAAGGGATTGAGAGGCTTAGGGGCCAGGAGCTGTGTCCTTAGCCTCAGAGTATGGGCACCTCCCGATGCCACTTTCCTCACCCGAATCTGTGTAGGTTCCTATCTAGGTTCCTACACAGCCTGACCTCCAAGACTGCAGGGTTCCTAACCTGTGAAGACATTGGGATCGCTCTTTTCTCCCATGAGTCTCTAAGCCAGATAGCCTCCTGCCTCAGCCAGGCCTAATCCCATCCTGGAGTACAAATTAGGGGGCATTTAAACATGATTCCTGGCTCAGATCATTGACAGACCACTTTTAGGCAAATTCAGTTCCCTCTGTGTCGTCAAC
>CABHPP010106196.1:22785-85753 GCA_902168425.1 Peromyscus attwateri | reverse complement strand
GTGTGTGTGTGTGTGTGTGTGTGTGTGTGTGTGTGTGTGTGTGTCTGTGTCTGTGTGTCTGTGTGTGTATGTAGGCCAGAGGTCTAGTTTCTTCCTCTATCACTCTTCACCATTTTTTGAGATAGCCTTGAGGAACCCCAATTCAGTGCTAGCTGATTGGCTGGGCTAGCTGACCAGTGAGCCCCAGTGATCCTCCCATCTTTACCACCCAGTACTAAAGTTACAGATGCAAGCTGCTGGCATGCCTGGCTTTTTACATGACTGTAGGATCCAGCTCTTATGCTCATTGGATAGCCACTAAGATATCACCTCAGCTCAGGCTTTTTGAATCAGCACAACTCATTCTGAGGTAACTATGAGATTAAAAAAGTCCTCCTTTAGTTGAGGAAGTTTTCTTCCCCCATTGTTCTATCTACTCACTCTAAACCTGCACTTGGGTACAGGTTGAACAAACACAGTGTTCTTACTATAGCAGCTATTAAGATGACTTAAACACAGAGAAGTTCCTGGGCCATTTCCTTTATGCTAACTGGCTGTATTTTCAGTGTTTGTCCCATTACATGTTTTGGGATGCTTTAACATTCCACTAATTTTCCACCCAATGGGCTCTTCCATAGGTGCTCAGAATTGAAGGTGGAATTCTAGACGTATTGTAGTCAATACATTGTCTCATTTCACTGCTTCTCTCTTGCAGACAGGAGTTTCTCTGGTCTTGCCTGGTCCTGAGGTTCAGACGAATCTCTCCCCCACTTGGTCCTGCAGTCGCTTATAAAATAATTACTCAGAGGCTTATATTAATTACAAACTGTGTGGCCTATGGCTTCAGCTTCTTGTTAGCTAGCTCTTTCATCTTAAATTAACCTATTCCTATTAATCTATATGTTGCCACCTGGCAGTGGTGTTACCAGTCTGCTGGCATCTTGTTGCTCCTTTGGTGGTGGCTGGTGATTCTTTTACTCTGCCCTTCTTCTCTCTGTATCTCTGCCTGGATTTCCCTCCTGGTTGTTAGCTTTTATGCCACAGGCCAAAACAGCTTTATTTATTATCCAATGGGAGCCACACATATTCACAACATACAGAAAGACATCCCACAGCACTCTCCCTCTAATAATGTTCCTTTTTACTATCTGGCCTAGATGGTATCCACATCTGTATGTAAATGCCTTCCCTTGGCATAAGGACAGATCAGCTTTGATTCTGTTTTACCACCCAAATTTCACCATCATCTGAGGATACAGCCCCAGAACAAATGCCCTTAATTTGGTTTTTGCATGTGTATGTATGCATGTTCTTATGAATTTGGACACATTTTGCAAACAAGTATGGATGTACATGTAACTATGTGACAGGGGAAGACAGGGTAGAAGTTCCTCAATCTTGTAGTCTTGCTGAGGCTATTTTAGGTTAAACTAGAATTTGGTCTCCTTGATGTAGAAACCTGTGGAAAATTACTCAACTCTAGAAACCTAAGATCAAGAGGCCTCAACTAACTTATCCTAGCTGTTAAACTGCTTGCTTGCTCAAAACCTCCCTCTCCAGCTAACTACTTATCTTAGCATCTGTTAAACTGCTTGCTTGCTCAAAACCTCCCTCTCCAGCTAACTACTTATCTTAGCATCTGTTAAACTGCTTACATGCTCAAAACCTCCCCCGAAGCTGCTAAGTGAGATTTCAGGACGTGATATATGCCTTTAAAAAAACCTCTTACCATAAACACTCAGCACTACACTTGGGTTTCAAATATCTGACTGTAGTTCCAGCCAGCTGGAATGAAGACTTTCAATTGGTTCTATACTATGTCTGAGTGGTTGTATCTGGTGGGTTCCCCATAACAGCTGCACACAGAGACCTGATGTTGGTATTAGGAGTCATCATCATTCTCCACCTTATTCATTGATACAGGGTCTCTGAGCTCACCCATACAGCTAGTCTAGCTACCTAGTTTGCTCCAGTGGTCATCATTTCTGTCTTCTCAGCACTAGATTAAGAGGCAGGCTGCCATGCCCACCCAGCATTTATGTAACTTCTGGGGATCTGAACTCCAGTCCCCACATTTGCACACCAAGTGCTTTACCCACTGAGCCATCTCTCCAGTCCCAGAGTATATATGTTCTATTCTGTAGAAACATGGGTATCGACACACTTGCTTGTAGCACAAATCTTAAAAGGTCTTATTAGTAAAATCAAACCAGGTATTGGGTTAAAGCTGGAAGATGAGAAAAGCAGAACAAGCCACAGCTTCCTTACCTCACCAATTCCTCAGCTGATCCTATTTCCTCAGATTGGAAGCCTCTGAATCCTCATCCAAATGAATCTCAGCTGAACTGCTGCTCAAAAGCCTAAAAGCTCAACCAGCTCTAGTTCCTGGTTTTCACGTCTTATATACCTTTCTGCTTTCTGCCATCACTTCCTGGGATTAAAGGCATGAGTCACCATGCCTAGCTGTTTCCAGTGCGGGTTTTGAACTCACAGAGATTTGGTTGGATCTCTGCCTCCCAAGTGATAGGATTAAAGGCGTGTGTCCCACCATTTTCTGGCCTCTATATCTAGTGGCTGTTCTGTTCTCTGACCCCAGATAAGTTTATTAGGGTGCACAATATTTTGGGAAACACAATATCATCACACTTGCTCCTGACTGGTAGCTCTGATTCCCAAGAGGCTGCCACATGGCCACACAGCCCTCCAGAGCTTCTCTGAGGAACAACTGCACTACTTATATGAACACAGTCCTCTTTTGATGTCCCTTCTCACCATAGAAGTGTCTAGTGCTGCATCATACTTTCTATGTTGACATTGACAATAAAAAATGGCTATTTTATGCATCTAAAACCATCTTCATTCAGCCTGCAATAGCCAGAAATGAGTGGAGAGAAAATAAGATGAATAATCAAAAAGGAAATGGAAACAAGATTTTTTAAAATGCCCTTAATTTAGTTACTGCTCAGTTGCTATGATGTTTTTATTTTGCAGTGAAGTACTACTTGGGCACATAGTGTATGTGGCTATCATGTGAGTATTTTCTCATGTGATAAACCTCAAATCAACCCTGAAAATGAGGGAAAAGTAGTTCAGAGCAGGAATCTATGTTGTAGAGTGCTGTCCACAAGTATTGATTCTGAAATTTCCGTGTGCCAGCTATAGGGTACAGGCTTATTTAAATGAGTTATTTTGAACTGTGAAATGTTGTTTTTTTTTCTTTTTCCTCCTTAATACCCAATTTTTTTCCTATAACATGTTAGCTATTATCATTACTATATGAGATGCCATAGGAGAGTCAGAAATGAAAGAATGCACATAATGTAGGTCTTTAGCTTGATAAATACCATCCTAAAAGACATAATGTTTAGTGGGATTGTCAGAGCTGCACACTGTTAATTGTTATGCAATAAAATATGGTGTCAAAGAGAGATATTCATTCATTCAACAAATATTTGCTAGTAGTCAGGGCAGAAACAAGAGAGCAGCAGGAAGGAGAGTCTTCCAGGGCAAAGTCCTTGATGTTTTCTTAGCAGCAAGAGGAAAACAGCTCTAAAATGAGTCATTTGTTTGGAGTAGAGTAGTGGCTACCTGAAAAGTCTGCCTTTGAACCTGTGTTTGCTCACTTGGCTCACATGCTTCTATTGCACCACTGTGCTGCTCCAAGGGACGGTTCTGAATGTCTAACAACTGATCTGGAAACTTCCAAGGGCTGAGGAAATGAGGGTGAGGAGTGAGGGACAAAGAAAGAGGCAGGGGGTGTTCCTCTTAATCTTGAAGGTCAGTCTTCAGGCCCCAGCAGGGATGTTTGTGTTCTTTTGGTGGGAAGAATCTGTGAGTTTAAGACATGGCAGAGCATCCCACAGGGCTCAGACCTCTTTCCAGTCAAACACTACCCTGAGCCAAGAGTGGGACACCTAAAGAACAGAATACGGCATAGGAGAACTAAGGTAACTGTGAGGGGAGGGGCATATTCCCAAAGTCAATGTTTATGAAACCTGGGAGGTCCAAACATAAAAGCCCAGACCCTAAGGAGCAGCTCTGGTAGTACTGATGGAGCTGTGATGTCAACCACAATGCCCCCACGTCTCTCTGTGGTCCAGTTCTTTGTCTACCCATTAGTCCATACAGCTGTTTGAGTTTGAAGTGTTAGAAATGTTAGAAAAGCAGCCTGACCTCACTGAGGCCATTCCGCTGGAAAACTGGCCTCTCTATTCAATATCCTCTTCCCATGGGAGTGGGTTTCAAATGGTCTTCTGGCTCTGGTATTTCCAAGGACTACGGACTTTGGCTCTAGAAGCACATTAGCTATTAATGAAGATTTAGCTTTCTCCCTAGCAATTCAAGTGACTCAGAATAAGTGTCTGATGGGTTCTATGCAAGTCACATGATCACATTGGGCCTGTGGCTATATGGGCCAAATAGCAAAGGCTGTGGTAGCATATGGTTGGCATGGAGGGAGGAAGATTTCACTCAAAGATTATAAAGTTTCCAGTTAAAAAGAGTGGGATCGGAGAACCAATAGATGCTCAAATCACTTGCTATATGCCTTGGGGAATTCTACTGAATCTCAGTTTACTAACATAAAATTATAATGGTTGTAAGTGGCTTTTCAGGTTTATTGCAGGGATTAGATTAAATAGATTTATGTCTAAGACTAAAGACATACATAGCACAGTTTATGATTCATAGTTGACATGGCTTTTATCTTTCAGACATTTTTGTTGCCCTTCTCCTATTACTAACCTAATTTATGACCGTTATTAGAAAAAAATAAGAAACTGGAAAAATTTACTAAAATGTATCATCCATATTTAATCTATGTAATGTCTTAAACATAATTGCACAAAATACCTAAAGGCATTTCAGCCTTTTCTAAAAGAATTTCTGAGTATAATTCACAGTACATTTTTTTATGTGTGTTAGGAGACTTGATCAGCAATACCTGGCAAGGCCAAGGGTGCTACTGAGAGATGAGTGGGGGAAGCTCCAGATAATTATGGACAAGTGTCATTTGCTGGTAAAAGTGTTAAGTTTCAAACCCTGGACAAAGGGCCGAGGTGCCTATTTAACATATTAAAGTGGACCTGGCATCCAGGTGCTCCCAGCATCCCTCAGTCTCTACCTGTTATAGATGATGGCTTGCATACCTGACCTCTAACCTTAAACTCTCCAGCCCAGGGGTTGGGCTGCCCTTCCCCCAGAGGCTCTTCCCTATGTGATCCAGACATTTTGGTTACATGCTCCTTTTAGGACCAAAGGGCTTCCTGGCTGCTGCACCTTGTTCCCCTTTTTCCCTTCTCCCTTTCCCTTCCCCTCCCCCTCTCCCACATGGCCCAGCTCAGTGTGATCATGTCCACTCTGGACTCTCCCAGATGTCCCTGCCTTGCCTCTGACTATGCTCGCCCACACATCTGTAATTACGTTTCTCTTCCACCATACCTAGGGAAGGTCATATCTTTTCTTTTCCTTTTAATTTCTTTTTTTTTTCCTATTCAAAAAGGAAGCCAATTGAAGAGGAAGGAGCTAGTGAGAGCAGAGAGGGTATAGAAGAAGCTCTTTCAAGTTTTCAGGAGAGCCACATCCCCTTAGGTATGAGCATAAGAGAGATAGGACATTGCAATTAGGTGTCTTGGATTATCAGTGAGGGGGTTCACGAGAGGAATTGGGGGTTCATGAGAGGAATTGTTCTCCCTCTTGTTGAGGAAGTAAAAAAGGCATTGGGGAGTTAGAACTCTGGGCCTTGCTCATCTCTGGTATCAGGAGTATGTTGTATCTGAGACATCAGAGACAGCTGTCTTGGGCCAGACTTAGAGATGGGCATGGAATGGCCCACGGTAGAGTGAGTGAAGGCAGTGGCCGTTTCAAGAGACTGAAGAAGGAACAGGCAAACAGAAAGAGAATACCATGTATGAGCTTCAGATTCTGACTTTCTGGTGAACAAACTGGGGGTGTTCTAGGACATTCAGAGATGTCTGCATGAAACTTATGCAGGTGAAATGAGACGCGAAACACTTTGGACTTACTGCCTTTGTGTGCCCGAGTTCGAAGCAGGGAATCTACTCTCACTCACCATGTCTCTGAATAAACCTCACTATTATGTCTGAACACTATATAATCAGACATATAATAGCCTTTATTTAGTTTCCCATTTCCTACTATCTGGATGGTGTCCTGCTGTTCATTATAATATGTTCTGCAGCAGTGAACAATGACCCAGTAAGCTTTTTGTTGTATGCCTGTTAATTTTTAGCTATAATACAAGTGAGAAAAAAATGGACTTGTTTCCCTCAAAAAAGAAAAAAAGATTATGGTCACTCAGTGGTGGTTGGTTATTATAAATATTTACTGAATAAATTAATAAAAGGATATCCAAATATTAATTTTAAATAATCTTTTTGTTTAAAAACTCATACATGTACATATTGTATTTTTATTAAGTCTACTTCCATTTATTTTCCTCATATTCCTCCCTTATCTTCCCCAACTTCCCTCCCAACTTCATATGCTCTTTTAAAACAAAACAAAACAGCAAAACAAACAACAACAACAAACAACTGAGTCCACTTAATGCTTTCTATATGTGCCTGAGTGTAGGACCTTTTACTGAAGCTCGGGTAGTCTCTGGAGGGCTTCATTCCTGAATAACACTGGCTCTTCTTTCCCTAGCCCTCATCAATTACATAGCTCCCCAGATAGGAACAAGCAGATTCCTGAGGTCCTTATCCACCCATGTGGACTTTTTGTTGGCTTGATCTTATTCAGGTCTTGTGCATACAGTCACAGCCACTCTGAGTTCATGGGTGCACTGGCCCAGTCATGTCCAACAAACACTGTATCGCTGCAAATGTCTACTATGTCTGGGTCTTAGGATTTTTCTGCTCCCTTCCCCATGAGGATCCCGGATCCTTGGAGAGAGGTGGGTGAATTAGATGTCCCATTTAAAGCTGAGCGCTTCACAGTCCCTTATCCTTTGCAATTTGACCAGGTGTGGGTCTCTGTTAATTGGCATCTATGACAAAAAGAAGCTTCTCTGACGAGGGTTGAGAGATGCACTGATCTATGGGTACAAAGATTAAAACTTAGGAGGTAGTTCATTACTATGTCAATTTAGCAGGATGATAGTATTGGGTTTTTTCCTAGAGTACATGACCTTGCCAGTTGACCATGCCAAATATGAGTTATGTTTTATGGAAGGGGCTTTAAATCCAGGCAGAAAATAATTTGTTATTCCGTAACACTAATACCACTATTGTACCACTGGATAGATATTTCTAGGACAGCTGTTACTATACATCACAGAGTTCACAGCTGGGTAAGACTACTGATGTCCTCCTCCCCACCCCTGCCCCACAGCCCCAGGCCATGTGTATAGCACTTTTCACCATTATGAAGGTAGCCTGTAGGAATGAAGCTTATAGGTTGGTAGCAGCTTGATTTTTCTATGTCCTACGATTTAAGTATGAAATAGCTTCAGCAAGAGGGTCTCACCATCAAATTCTGGATAGTAACAAAGAGCAATATCCTCTAGTGTTTGGGGTGTAGTCTATGGGATCCTATGGACCCATAACTCCAAAAGAGGTAAGGTAACCCTTACCTGGCACCAGGCTTTTTATTTGCTTGTCTATGGTACTTGGTTAAGGCATTGTCTCTCTGTTATAGGGCAATTCTATTTAAACTTCTTTTATATGTATATATTTTAGGAAGCTTTTACGTAAGTAGGCTTCCATGTGGCTTTTTCAAAAGTATTTAGTGTTTGTTATCCCTTCCTATACTCCATCCTTTACCTTGTCTTCCTGTCACCCACTTCCTGGTCCTTTCTGTTCCATTATCTCTGTGTCCTATAACCTGAATTCTAGCCTTCTTTTCTTGAAACATCCCTACCCCAGGGCCCTTACTAGTACCTTGCCTTCTGTGTGTACTCCAACTTAAACACATGTATCTAAAGATTCAAAGACAGCATCTGCATATAAGAGAGAGCATGTGATATTTGTCTTTCTGGGTTTGCATTACCTCCCTCAGAATAACTATGGTTAAAGTTTGTGTGTGTGTGTGTGTGTGTGTGTGTGTGTGTGTGTGTGTGTGTGTCACAGCACACATGTGGAGATCAGGGATTTTTATGTTGTTTCTGCTCTGTATATCTCAAGCTACTGCATGAGCTTGAGGCTAATTTTCATATCTCACCCTCCTTTTGTGCCTTAGGGGTGCTGAGGTTAAAGATGTTCACCACTGCCTCCAGCTTTTTATGCTTTTTGTGTGCATTGCAGAGATCAAACTCAGGCTTCCAGGGTAAGTGTTTTGAGACATCTCCCCTGTCCATCTTCAGTTTTTGTTTTTGTTTTTTTTGAAATTCATAATCCAAAAAGAAATAATGAAATTGAAATCTGTGTACATATGCATTTATAATTTTATGTACATACATAATACACAAATATATGATTTATTTGTTCCACGGGGAGTTTTAAGTGGCAATGCTAGAATAATTCATTGGATTTGGGGCTACTAAATTTCTTTATATATCATTACCTAATCTTCAAGAGAACTCATTTCCTGTTGGTGTCAGTCATAAGCATTTGTCTTTGCTGACTTGGTGACAGCAGCTACCTTTCTGTCTGATCAAAGTGGAGTTTTTTAAATTAAGTTGGTGCATCTGTGCACCAAGAGCCCTGAGCCCTATAATATGGACCCTTATGATTGGAAGGTCACTTTCCTTCAAGAGCAAAAGTCTGAAAAGCCTGGGAACCTATGCTGTTAGCAGAGTCCTTGCTTGAAGCAAGGCTGCTCTAGGTTCTTGCATGCCAAGTAGATGGACAGCCTAAGGTGTTTGCTTTTCCGGAGCAGATATATTGCCAGGGTGAGGTACAGCTGTAAAGTGATGAATATTATAACACAGAAAAGTTACAGAGGGCAGACCTGGATGGAGTGTCTGTGTCAGGCTGGAGGGACTGGTGGATGGAACAGAAATGGAAGAGATGAGATAGAGGAAGAGGGGAGATCATGGTGATCCTAGCAGTCCTTTGTAAGGGAGCTGCTGTGGTCGGGGAGGACAAAGCAGGGCAGAAAGGAGAGGCAAAGGCAAATGGTGGGTTTAGTGGGGAGGAATCTTTTTCTTGGCAAACTATAAAAAAAGCAAGAGCATGAATTACATGAAAGGAGAACAGACAGGAATCCATACACAAAAGGCTTGTGTTAAGATCATAATTAGTAAAAAATGCTTCTATTCAGATAAAATATCCAAGTCTCCTTCTTCCTTTACTTCACCCTTCCCTGCCTTTCTCACTAGCTTTACTCTGCATCTTTGCACACATTCACCATGCACATCAGCAGGGGAGCATCTTGGAGACCTAGTGTGGCCCCAGGATTCTGGTGGCTTGGGCTGCTCTGCTCTGGAAGAGAAGCATTAAGATCACTGATTGCCAAGGTGAAGCCAGGGAGGTGCTCTCTACAGTTGAAGGCCTGCTGTGGCCATTGCCGTGTTTGTCAGCAGATCAATGACACATTATCACTGTGTTTGGAAAGACTCACTCTGGCTGCTCTGTTAAAGAAAATAAAAGCAGGTATCTATCTGTGAGAGAGTGGCTCTGAGCAGAGTGCAGGGTGAAAAGGGACCAGAATCATCACTTAATGGTGAGGCCAACAGATTTCTTGTTGGATTGGACAGTGAGTCTGGGAAACATAGAGGCATCAGAATTGATTAGAAGCCAGGTTTGTGCTTGAGAAACTAAAAGGATGGCTTTTTTTTTTATTAACTGAGATGGAGAGGCTGTGGGATAAACAATTGGGGTTAATGAAGATAGACACTTGTAGCTTTTCGGCATACATATGATCTTATAAGCCACACAGTAAACGAAATCACCAAAGAAGAAATGAAGATGGAGAGAAAACAGGATGAAGGGGGTGTGATATTTGTGATATTAGGATTTGGAGAATACTAAAGGAAGCCACTGAGGAGACATAGGAAAAGGAGTCTTTGGTAGGAGGAGCCCATGGCAGCCAATCAACGTAGTGTCTCAGTGCTGTGGATGGTTGCCACGGGTCAGTGTTCCCGAGGCATATTTTCAAGAAGAGGGCTTTGAGTTGCACTCTTAGGAGACACTCCTAAATGATGACAAGGGATAGTTGGCCACTGGTATTCAGAGAGCTCCTGGGTTGATGCAAAGTCTTGATTCTACTCTTCATAACCCCCATGGATCAGTCACTGGATATGGCTTGTCTCTCAAGAGGGGACATTATCTTGAGAAATTCCTTGGGAAATTCTTGGTAAAAGACTCAAATGTGAGCATCCAATAGTCCAGGCTGCTATGGAGATGAGTCCTGTGTCATAGAAAGGAGACCTGCACTGCATGCCAGCCAGATCACTCGTACATGACGACAATGTTAGAGAGAGGCTTCACCAGCATTGAGATTCTCTGTGATCTTTATATAAATCCTCTGGGACTGAGTAGTAGGGACAAAAGCCAGCTTGCAATGTAGCAAGGATAAATGAATAGAAGACTGAAGAGAAAGCAAACCCATAGTACCACCTATTAATGCATCGTTTTTATCTACTTTGTAGCTCCAGGTTGGCCCAAACTCAGAGCCCTCCCAGCCTCATCTCTTGGTGTTGGGATCAGAGGTCTCTGCTACCACCCCGGTTCCATGTGTTTTTAGTGCAAAGAAGAGCAAAGGCATGCTACACTCCCTGGAATAGGAAGTCGAATCAGCACTGGCAGTGTGTCAGGTTCCCAATGGTGCTGATGCTGGAGGAAGCAGGAAGAGTAGTCCGTGTCAGAGTGAGTTTAGAGCTGCTGAGGCAATGTCTCAGAGGATTCCATAACAGTGTTTTAAATTACTATGTCACTTTATGTCACACTGCATTTGTGAGAACCCAAAATGTTGAATATTGATGGAATTAATCGGCCTCCCATCTTGTGCAGGATTTTCAGAGCAATGCCTTCAGAGTTTCATCATGTTAAACATCCTCCGAAATGGAATGGATTTACATAGTGAATCATTACCTACTTTCAGTTAGTATTTTTCTTAAAGTCACAGTTGCTGCAGAAATGCGTTGATTTCTCTCCAGCAGCTGTTCATATGATTTGCCCTTTCTCTCTTCTCCCACCTACACAGGAGCTAGAAGTCACATTTCTAGGCAGGGCTCCAGCCCCATTTATTGTTATCTGTGTGATAATGGGAACTTAATGTGTCTTCTTGCATTCTGGGCTTTTTTCTTTCAAAACCCAATGATAATTATGATTGCAATAACCAAACAGGACTACAGGAGAGAGCAAATGCTGGTGGTATGTGTAAGCCACGTGGCAGGGCCTCCGGTGCAGAGTAAGTATAGAACACATGTTTGATATGAAGACTTCTATTACGACTGCATCACTAGATTCCTTAGTAGAGCACATTTGGCATGAACAATACCACTTTATCTTTATTTACTGTGGCTTTATCTTACTTGCTAACCTTGTAAAATTTGTATCCCAAGTCTTATATAAAACAGATGTGTAGTTTTAGTAATTACTGTTTATTGTATCTTCTGTGGGACTTCGTAAGGTTTCCAAGTATGTCCAACCTTTCAACCTTATCACACGGTATCATCTACAAAGTCCCTGCCTGAGAACTACACAAAAGAATTACAATTGAAAAACTGCAAAAAACCCCAAACAAACAAACAAACAAATGAAAAACTGCAAAAAAAAAACCCTGCAACCCCCCCCAAATCAAAACAAAACAAAACCCTTAATGTTTTAAATAAGTTTACAATTTGGTATTGGGCTGTGTTCACAGCTATCCTGGGTATCCTGGGTATACCAGCTTGAGAGTTCTCTGTTGTTGAGCTTTTCATGTTTATTAAAACATCAGATGTTTCCAAAGAACCTTGGGAATACATGCTCTGTACAGGATACAAAGAACCCAGCTGTGAAACAATCTATTTCTGAGGACTTTATAGTGACTCTTGAACAGTGTTTCTAATCCTTTGAGGGGTATTTTGTCCATTTGGATTTTTCTGCTTGTTTCTAAACAGTTTGGGTGGTTTTTATTTTGTTTGGGAGACCTTCATTTTTAAAGATTTATTTACGTGTCTATTTATTGGCTGCAGAATTACATGTATTATTTACAGTTCTATGTGGTTAAGTCACTCATATTATTTGAATTGATATTCTTTTTTTTTCTTTTTTATCCTGTAACATGTACATATTTTAATGACATATTAAAAAACAAAGTTTAAATGCATTAGTTTGAACATACTATGTATTTTGCTAAATTCAGTTTTGACTTGAAAGCCTTTTCTTTATTGCAACTTCAGGCTCTGTTCGTGCTTCCTATTCCCTGGGAAGAGACCCACTTTCCTTTGTATTGTTGTCCTTCTTACAGAACGATGTCACTACAGATTCTGTCTTTTCTTTTCTTTTTTTTAATTTCTATGTATGTCTGTGCTCCATGTGAGTGGCACGTGCCTGAGGAGGCCAGAAGAGGGCGTCAGATCTCCTGGAACTGGACTTACAGATGGTTGTAAGCAACCATTTTGGTAGTAGTTAAGTTCTCAGATTCTAATGCTTCTATGGTTTTTTTTTTTTAAATTATTGCGTGCCTGGTATATCTACTTATTTGCTACTTCAAGCTCCATTTTATCTGAAATTCATTTTCTGTTATCCATATGGAGATGAGTTTTAGTTTTTTAAAAAGCTTGGGAGCTTCTGCCCACTCACATCCAGTATAGAACCAAACATCGTTAAGTGGTGACACATGGGGAAACATGGGCAAACGTGGATTTACAACACATGGAACACTGGTGACCAAGGAAACATTTCAACCCACGTCGATCTTGATGATTACTCACAGGAACAGGGGTGAGGAGCTACTTACGTGAGGACCGGTGCCTTAAAGGCGGTTTCATCATCAAAAGGCCCACCCTAGCAAGGGTGAAGATTCAGGCAAGCTGTCCCCCCAGAGTTCCTTACCCAGCTTGTAGGCAGCTCCTCAGGAAAGATGTTACCTTCTAGCTCTTAAATACTGGATATGTAAACTTGTGTGGCGGGGGAGGGGGGGGCAGAGGGGCTTTTGAGATGTAATTTTTAAGCTTCTAGTTTTTGATATTTTGTGAGCTTCCAGGTTTTTGATGGCTTCCTGGGTCTTATGGGCCTTCCTCTCTCCAAGAGAGAGAATGTTTCAATTCAGGAAAATGGCTGCACACCACTCCTCTATTTCCTGTGGCTCTTACTTTTTTTCTCTCTCTCCCTCTTCTGCAACATTCCCTAAGTCTTGGAGGGAGTCATAATTATTTCATCAATTCTTAGCTGAACATCAAGCCACTCTGCTGCAACAAGTTAGGTATTTTTCAGAACTGTAATCCATTATGAGTTTCAATTGTAATCACTGCTCCCTACAAAAAGAAGTTTGTCTCCCTGTGATTGAGGCTAACAGCAGCAAGAATTAATGGCTATAAACACAAATACTTAGAGAGCAATTTGATAGACATATCACATCCACCTAACAAAAAATAGCAATTGCATCTACACTAGGGCTCAGGACTTCCCCAGGATTTTGTCCTGGATTATAGCATCAGACACATGTCTTTTTGTGAACTAGGCCTTACATTCAGGTGGAAGGCAATTGGCTGCACCCATAACAATTGTGCCACTATTGTTCTAATGGGCACTTCTTGCCTAACATGTTGGTAATGCAGTTCACAGGATAATCTACAACTAATCAGGACTATCAGTGGACAATTAGGCTCCAAGTAGGCTGTATAGAACTCTGGCACTGTGAAAGCTAGCCACCATAAAGAGTGCTTTTAGCTCATTCTCAGCTTGATTTCTTTGTGTCCTATGACCAAAGTATATGGTCTCTTCAGCAGTAGTGACCTACTGTCTAGTTCTTGCATGAAACGCAATCCACAGCACTAGTAATAGCTTTCATTGTGTGAAGGGTCTCAAAGCCCTTCCTGGACAAACAACCCACCTCAGCACTGGGATTTTTCATTTAGCATCCCATACTTCTTGGGGGGTGTTTCTCTCACCACACACGGCACTCTTATTCAGATTTTTACTGTTGTTTTTACTGTTCTTCCAGGTGCTTTTCTACAGTTAGATCTACAAATCACACAAGAGTTGTCATTATATAATGAAACTTTATTTAAAGGGTGAACAGGATTTCTGAGGGCTTACTGACATGTACTTTAAGAAAATATCAATAGGACTTGGGGATCAGCAGATAATGGGGTAATAAAGAAAATAACATTAGCAAGGTCCAGTACAGTACGAAAGGGTACCATCATTTATGTAAATTGTTTCTTCACATAATAAAGCAATGCTATATAAAGCATTCATGATGGTTAAATGCCACTACCCTATCCAGACCTGGTTAACCCATTCAATTACCCATGAGCCATCCTTGGACACTAGTATAAGCTGTGGCTACTGTTGGAACTGGATTACTGGTTCTAGCGGGTCCCATGCCTAGCGTCTCTCCATTGGCCACATCTGGTTACTGAAAGGGCTCTAGGTTGATTGAACAATCTTCATTTGCGGCATATTTTCTGGCAAGGGAGAAATGTACACAGCGTCCTCTGGAGGTGGGGAGCGGGAGCATAGTTGCCTCCCCTAGGACCATCCTGATTATTTTCATGTGTGTGGATCTTTCATTCACTCTTCAGTGAACCATTGCTCGACTTTAAAATCTGTCAGAGGCTCAGTAGCACAGCATCTGTATTTCTGTTATTCCCCTTCCCATCCCCCCCCCAAGAACTCCAGCTTGGCAAAAACCATTCCACATTTGCCTCTGAGTGACCCAGACAGACCCCCCTTTGCCTTGTTCCTCTTGCTTCCTCTCTTGTCTTAGCATTTTATGAATGCTATGCTTATGTCAGTCTAAGCCCTACAGAGTTCACAGAGCCTTTTTAACCTCACGAAGTTCACATACCATTGTGAGGTTCAGGAAAGATAACAGTCCTGTTGAATTAGATTTTTCTCTGAACTCTTCAGATCCGGTGAAATGGGCATCAAACACTGCTCTACACATACCTAATTCCCTGATTAGTGCCCACTTCTACTATTATCTTCCAGTCTCTGATCTTCATGGAGACCTCAAAAAATGATAACCAAGATTTAATGCATCTTATGAGTCTGTCCATCAGGGATTCATGTTCATGTTGCCTAAGATTGTGCAGCATTTGTATGAGATAAGCACTTAAAAATTTCAGTTTCCCTGCTTCCACAGAACTCAGACTTATCCTGTTTATCCTCATGTCTTGTTTAAAAATCTTTCCCAACTCAAGCAGTTAAAATGTATGGTATTCCCTGATCATTACAGTTTTCTGTACTGGGCTCTTATTAAGAACTCCCTCTGCATATGAAGATCACGTATTTTCCTTTCTTCTTTACCAAAGCTGGATCTGAGGTGTTTTTTTAAAATCATGTAACTTCTGTCTTTCTCTTCCTCATTCTTATCTAGTGCTTTCAATTTTTAAGTCTTTGGGTCCCAGGCAAGACTCTTTGGTATAGATCTAAAGCATACTGCCTTTCCTTATGTTCTGTCAACTGTAAAAACTAGAAACATTTCTCAGCCTTCTTTCCCCCACTTTTCTTGCCAAATCAGGGCCTGGTGAGAAAGATATTCTCTCTATATCTTTTCCCCCACTGTAGCCGCTCCTTTAGATAGGAAAGTTCTTTCTTGGTAAATACCTTAACCTCCATATCATGCCTTATGCCCCAGACAAAGACCACACAAGCGCTGCCACATCTTCTCTCCCCTATCACCTGTTTTTGGGTGACCCAATAGTCATGTGCAAGATCCCTTTCTTAAAGGAGGCATGTCACCCCACACCATGGAGAGGAAGGTAGCCACTCAGCATTTTTTTTTTCCCTGCCCCCAAGGATTCAGTGTCTTTGGACAGCTGAGCCTTAGTTGCATGTCTTATCACTCACAGCAAGGGACATGTAACTTCCTCTACATCAAGGAGACCCAATATCCCATCCTACAGAAGGAAAGGATCATCTTTGCAGGTGCTCCATCTTTAGATGGCTAAGTCTCAGTTGAATGTCATATCATGCACTACAGAGACCACATGGCTGGACTTCCCCAATTCATCTTTTGTTCTGTCAGTGTTCCAGTGTCAGTGGCATTGTGTGACTTTTCCTGGAAAGAGGCAGACAAATGTCTCTTCACCTCAGAGAGGGCACTGATGAGAGAACAAAACAACTACCCATTCTAGCTTGGTAAGCCAGTGTCAGGTTGCCTGCAGGATGGGTGAGGGGTGATTTAAATGATCTTGTGTGACTCAAAGGCAGCTGCATAAGTGAAGGATCCATCCCGCATGGGTGGTGGCCCACAAACGCTGCATCCATGAAGCTCCTGTTCCAAGTTGCAGGCACTGGGAGGAGAGCCATCTGTCTCCCAGCAATTATTTACTATTCATACAACCTTAGAAGGAGTCTTGTGAATCTCATGTCTTCTGGAATCTTACAAGTTTCATGAGCTTTCCAAGTTTTTAAGATTCTCTTACCTCCCAGCGTCTTCAGAACCCTCATCTTCCTTACAGGAGGAGATTCAGAGTAACCACCTATTATTTTTACCATTTACATATTTGTTGTGCTTTACTTCCAGAGCCTCCTCTTGTTTATTTGTGTTGTTCTGATGCAGTTGCTATGCCTCTTATTATTTTAGAATGCATGCTACCATCATTGATACCAGCACCAACTCTTACTCCTGAAGCTCAAACACCCTTCTCCTCTATGGTAATATTGAAATAAGTCATCAATCATTACTGCCCCTCAAGGCTCTTTAAATCAGCTTCCCTACAGATTTCTTTTAACTTAATGCTAAGAACCAAGAGCCATTTTACTCCCCCTTTCTGGTCTATTTATTTCATGCTTTGTAGTTTCATTCACAGGAGTTTTCTCCTCATTGGCTTATGCATTCTCTGTTGCAACATGTGACTTCTATTTCAGAACATCTTTGGCATGTGTGCTATTATTCCAAGACTTTAGGGAGTTACATAGTTCTCTCTCTTCTTCCATCTTGATTTACTTCTTATCTCTCCTCTGCCTTGAGGTCTCCCACTTGATTCATTTATTATTTGATTAGAGTTTCTACGTTAGCATTTCCTCCAGCTGAGGTGTGCGAATAATATGCTTTCAGAACCTACGTATGTCTGTAGGTATCTTTCTTTCACACCAACAACTAAATTTCCTTCCTTGTGGCTAGGTAAAACTCCACTCTCCTAGCAACCTCACAAAGCCGTTTCACTGTCTGGAATTTGGTGCTCTGAGTGAGAAGTACTCTTCCAGTTCCAGGTTTTTATTTTGATGTTTCCCTTTCTATAAGGAAACTTAAAATGTTTTCTCTTCATCTCTGAGGTTAAAAAAAAAAAAAGAAAGAAAGAACATTGCTTGGTATATGAATGCCTATTGTATTATCAGTTACGCATAGAATTTTAGGCTTTAGAGTCAAGTCTTTTTTTTTTTCTTAATGCACTAACTGTTCTATTGCTACCCTTTCTCCATCTCCTAGTCTTCTCTTCATAATAGTAGTACCATTTGCAAGGTAACCCCATCCTCATTCTTAACTTTTGTGTCACAGTTTTATTCCTGTATCCTTTTATACTAGTGTCCGATCCTCTACTTCATTTTTCAGGTCCTCAACAACAACTACATTCTCCTCCAGGTATGAATTTTCTTCATTTAAAAAGATATTCCTAGCCAGATAGTGGTGGTGCACACCTTTAATCCCAGCACTCAGTAGGCAGAGGCAGGCAGATCTTTGTGAGTTTGAGGCCAGCCTGGTCTACAGAGTGTGGTCCAAGACAGCCAGGGCTACACAACACAGTGAAATCTTGTATTGAAAAACAAAAACAACAAACAAACAAACAAAAAAAGAAAAGGAAAAAAAGTGATTCCTATATAAAATTTAGTCTTGTTGCTCATAAATTCTGCATTTCTGAATTTTTCGATTACTTAAGGTTTACTTGTAAGTTAAAAAAAAATAACAAAAGCACATGACATGTGCAGAGTGAAGAAAATGTTTAATCTTTTGAGGCACATGTTCTCCAGATGAGGTGAAATAGCCCCATGTCCTGCCATCCTGTTTAAGTGTTCCTCTGTCAATAAATGTCTTCTTGATGGCTGAATTAGCACCGTGCTCTTCTTTCTTACTTTCAGGCTTTTGTGTGAGTGTGTCTTCCTGTTCAGGATAACCCCGGTCACAGTGCTGAAGTGCTGCTACCCACGGCTCCTAAGTCCGAGGAGACTGGAAAATAGAAATTGTTCCATTAACTCTGCTCATGCATCAGCTGTTCTTCCTTGCCCGTGCATTCAATGCCAATGAATGCATAATATATACTATAGAAGGTGCCTTTAAGCAGAGACATGCGGTGGCTAGGACTGATGGATTGATGAAAGTGCTGTGTGGCCACAGAATGCCGGGAACTTAACCCTTGACACCCAGGAGTAATGGTTCAACACTAACTATTCAAAGTTACTTAGTAAGAAAACTACCACTAGTAATGGGAGTCAACTGCATCTGCTGCTCTAATGCTTTTTCTCTGTTGAAAGCAATCTTAGATGCTCCTGTTTTGTTTCTGTGCTTAAGTGGTCTGTCTTCTCTAGCATTTGTTTATGAGTAGATATATGTTCAGAAGCATCTGTTTGCACTTCTTTCCTCTGGCTAGGAGGTCCCACTTAGTTGATTGTCACTGTTGAGCGTTCAGTCCATAGGGTCAGGTTCAGCTATCAGGATCTCAGGTTTGATCCCCAGAGATGAAAACAGAACCTTGTCAGCTGATGCAGGATAATTGTAACCCATTGGAATCAGTTAGAATGATGAATCAGCTCACATCTTCTGCTTCTTCAAAGCTGTTGTGAGATCAGCTAATCATCAGGTTTCTCTGTAGATTCACTTTTCAGTCCCCGAACCTTCTAGGGACCCTAGATCTCCATAGGTCGTAGTCTCTATACTCCATCACCTTGGAGTTTGCCCCCCTATTACAGGTTCTTTTTGTTGAACTTGGGGGTAGAAACCCTTCAGAATCATTTTGTTTTCCAGAGGTTTCTTTGTGTTCCAATGACTTTTCTTGCCCTTACCAGGCCTTGTGTATCTGCTGCTAAGTGCCCAGAAGCAGCTGGTCTCTCGGGGTTGAGAAGAGGACTTGGATGTAGTATAATGTTGCCATTTTTCTAGAATTAGATTCTGAAGTTTATTATGCATCCATAAATGTCACTGTATTTGATGAACTCTGTTATTCTCCCTGAACAAATTATTTGGAAGCACTGAACTTGAATTAAATGCCAGCGCATCCTTTGTGCTCCAGATGTTGTCACAGGAGATGTCCTTCTCTGAATGGCTGTTGTTTCTAACACTGCTGAGCATAACATTGTGGGCAGATTGGTTTATCTCTTTTTTATTTATTGGCGACTTGCTTGCATCACATGGAAGCAGCTGAACTCTGTAATTATGAGCATTCAAAGGGAGGAATTTCCATAAATACCATATGTTTTCCCAACACTGCTTCAGATGAGGCTCACCCATGAGTTTTCATATTGCATTCGAGAAAACACTCTTATTATTGTACAGTCTATTATTCTCAGAATGAGGGAAATGAAGACACATTTTCTGGTCCATTAACTCTTGTTAGCTCTCCAAAAATCAATAGACTCGCTGATGCTACATATTCTTCCATTTAGGGTCTCCACTTCCAGCAGTCCCCATGAGCCATTTTTTTCTCACCTTCTGCTCTATTAGTTTTAATTGATGTTAGTGTGGGGCACCTGGTGACCTGCTTCTTCATATATTTTTTATGAGGCTTATTTTTATCCATGAAGGATTTTTAAAAAATGTTTGTTTCACTTAAACATGGTACTTGTAAGTCATTACTCTTACAAACTCTCCTCCAATTAACTGTATTTGGCTCTTATTTCAGGATCAAGTATCTTTTAAAACTTCTACATTGGATTTTAACATCGCAGAAGCATCAGTTCACACGGGCTAAAACTGATTTTTGTTAAATATTCATGAATTTTGAAGAGGATTGAATTTGATAAGCATCTGATACTTCGACAAGAGCGCTTGATTTAAAGGCAAAAGGTTCCTGTAAAAATCTCTCTCCTGTTGAGAAGTCTGTTGATTCTTCAGCTTTGGGACTCAGTCTGTTACTTCAGATCTGTGAGCTTTGGTTCTCTCACTCTAGATCGGGGTTTCTCAACCTGTGAGTCGAAACTCTTTGGGAATTCAATGACCCTTTCTTAGGGGTCACATATCAGATATCCTGCATATCAGATATTTACATTATGATTCATAACAGTAACAAAATTACAGTTATGAAGTAGCAATGAAAATAATTTTATAGTTGAGGGTGGCAGCATTGCGAAGTTGGAGAACCACGGCTGTAGAGGCAGAGGAGGTTACGTTATAACTTTGCAGAATTCTTGTAACTACATCCTCACATGAGGAAGTGACTGGCTCATGATAAGCCAATGAGTTTGCATTTTAAACCACAAAGAAAGTTGTGCTGGTAGTGTGTAAGGCAAACACAAACTGTAAGAAGGAAGTTCAGCCTGCCTAGGAAAGGAAAACACTTTGAAACATTTAAAGAAACTGTTAGGGCAGAGTATTCATTTTCAATCAGTATTTCTGTTCATTGGATTATATCTGGCTTATCTCTAGTTCAGAAATATTCCCTAGTCCACTTCCCTACTTCCTGTAACCATGTTTCCTCTAAATAATTTAACCCTTCTTTGAAATTATCCAAGAATTGGGATTTTTTTTCTAAAATAGATTTGTCTTTTGTCAAATCATTTTAAACTCCTGCTTTGAGAAACCACAGAGAAAAGGCATCCAAGAGTCAGAGGACAAGGAAAACACTGACAGCAGTAAATAGAAAGGACTGCTGATTAGAAATTATATACATCCTTACATATGCATCTATAATGTATATATGTATGCATGCACGTATACATACACACACATATTATTCTTTAAAAATGTATGAAAGTGGCAAATGCTGAAATTAAATCTGGTTAAATTTAATTTAGTAACCATGGTACTAGCTGGAAACAGATGGCATGTCCACCACGGTGACTGAGGAGAGCTTGGTGAGAAACTGCTCATAGGGGTGTGGGCAGGTGGGGTTTGGAAACCTACAAGGGTGGGGAGTGTGTGGTAGAACAGCCACATTCACAGTCTGTAGGAGTATGGGAGGCATTGGAGTCTATGTTAGTGGCTATGCTGGAGGACCTCCCCAGGCCAAGGGTTATGGCCAGGGGTGGAGCAAAACAGCCTAGACTGCCCTGGTGAGAAGGAATATGTGGTCTTCCATATGGTAATTTTTAGGCACCACCACTCAACCAAATGTCTTTATTAATGACATTTTTGTTACAGGTTGATATTTAGGCTGTATTCATAAATGATCAAAATAGTTATTTTTATAAATGCAATTGAGAAATGTATAGACCAATTGGTCCATGAAGCATTTTATATCTTTGGCAACATCAACCATCTCTAGATACTCTTCCCTCCAAGGATGAAGTACAGCTTTGCATCCTGGCCCACTGACTCTTGACCCACACATACAGTTTGTGCCTTCAGCATCAAGTACAAGATACTTGTCTCTGTAGCAGCTCGGAGTAACTGCGTATGACTTATTAATCAATTACCAACAGAACTGACTAATATAAATGGATCTTTTGCAAACGAATTCTTGCTTTTTAAAAGTGGGTATTGACCATGAAGATATACAGTTTGTAGTTCAGAAAAATTAAAAATTTAAAACACACAAAAGAAATCCAAAAAGAAGATGCATTCTGATAACCCATGTATTAAAACAAATAACTACCCAACCATGTATTAAGAACCTAATGAATGACAAACATCTTCCTTTTCTTGTCTATCTTCCCATCCTCTGCCTTGTCCAACAGATGATTGGAGAGGGATTGTTTCTTCTATTGCTCAGCCTCAAAGCCTAGAAGTGGGGGATACAATCTTATTACTCACTTTACATATGAGACAACAGAAACCACCTGAAGGTTAACTTTCATTTTTCACTTCTGATTAAAAAATTTAGAAAATTTGGAATCAGATGCTGAGTAATTTTGACAAATTTCTTTGAAAAAACCTTCCCATCTATTTTGACCTCTGTATAAGACTCAAACCCCCAAATTGTTGAAATGTGAATATCCAAGGAGTTCTGCCTGTTTGACTAGTCTGCACATCTTGCATCTCATTATCAGCCCTCATATGATTAGACAGGCTTGAGTAATAGACCATGTCTAAAAGGATGGGAATGATAGTAGAGAGGGTGTCTGTCCACTGTCCTGCCATCCTAATGATTATAGATATCATTTATTAGCCCTGGATGCAGATCCAGCTGGAAATAATAAAGGAATTTTTGAAACCATTAATGAAAACTTGAGGGTGTTGTATTTGAAAGAAAGGTCCTCAAAGGGCTGAACAGCAGATTCCCAGTTTATTCAGAGAACCAATTAAGGCATTCTGGAATGGCATATACAACTGCAAGTCCCTTTTTCATTATTACCTCTTGAAAGAGCCCATGTAGCCCTGAGGACTGTCCTTGTTACAGTCAGACTACACTTGTCCATGGAGCCTCCTTCTTCCTCTCCTTTGACTAATGCTGCTACCAAGAGCTGCACTGGGGAACTGGACGGATTTTCTTTGGTGGGCCACATCAGGTTCCTTTTAATGCAAAATTACTCTAATGGGCTTTTAGGTGGGGAGAAGATTCATTGGCCACACATTTGAGATCTGGAGAGATGCTGTCGCCCACAGGAACCAAGATGGTGTGTCAAAGGGCTCTGCAATACTCTTTCAAGCAATCAAGACTTTGAAAGATGTTTTTCAATCCATAGTCCAGAAAGTTACCAATTATGTTTAAATCCAGCCCCTTCTATTCTTTCTGTCGTTTCTGAGAGAGACAGCCTTTCTTTTAAAAAAAAAACAAAAAAACAAATTCTACTTACTTTTCAAAAATGTATTTTACTTAACATGATGATAAATTGGTCACTATTTCTACCCTAACAAATTAACATATTTTTGTCCATGTGGGGTAAATTCTAATTTATTATTGAATTAATAAAATAAATTCTAATTTATTGAATTGTATTGAAGAGTAATATGTATTAATTTTCCCTGATATCGACAGAAAAAAATTCAGAACATATTTTTACTATTGATCCTCTGGAATGATAGAATAAAAAATTGCAACCAATGACTGAGGGATCTGGAAGCAGAGATCCACGGCTAGGCCCCGGGCAGAACTCCGGGAGTCCAATTGGCGAGAATGAGGAGGGTCTATATGAGCGAGAATTGTTGAGACCAAGGTTGGATAAAGCACAGGGACAAATAGCCAAATGAATGGAAACACATGAACTATGAACCAGTGGCTGAGGGGCCCCCAACTGGCTTAGGCCCTCTGAATGGGTGAGACAGTTGATTGGCTTGAACTGTTTGGGAGGCATCCAGGCAGTGGGACCGGGTCCTGTGCTCATTGCATGAGTTGGCTGTTTGAAACCTGGGACTTATATGCAGGGTCGCTTGGCTCGGCCTGGGAGGAGGGGACTGGCCCTGCCTGGACTGAGTCTACCAGGTTGATCTCAGTCCTCGGGGGAGGCTTTGCCCTGGAGGAGGTGGGAATGGGGGGTGGGCTGGGGAGAAAGGGAGGGGGGCGGGAGGGGGGATCCTGGCACTGAACTCAGTTTGTCAAGCCTGTGCTCAAGCATCTCTACCCACTGAGTAGGTCAAAGGTCCAGTTCAGCAGATTTCTTTTCTAAAAATCAGTTGTGTTCCAAGAGATTTCCATTATTCCTTTTATTATCAGTTGTGACTGAGGTGCCCAGTAATCTACTTCCCCCATCTAGGCCTCACTTCCCAAAGTTTCTAGATTTTTCCCAAATAGTGCCACTATCTGAAGTCCAAGCATTTGAAATATGAACTGGGGTGGGGCACATTTCAGATTTAAACTATAACACCCTGGTTGATGTGATAACCCTATAATCCCAGGACTTAGATTTTCCACAAAGTAAGAAAAAAAACCCACAAAAGACATAATTTAGAACTTTTCTCATTTTGGAAAACATGGAAAGTCAGAACCTCACACAAACAGTTAAGCGGATTTTTCTTGAAAAGGACAAGTCTTGAATCTTGGAATTGAAGCATTCCATGGAGGTTATGAACACAACTGAATCCTTTCGGCAAGAAACAACCATTAACATGTCTTAAAACTAACTTCCTCAAATTCTCATTGACAACTACTGGTTTTCCTATTTGTTCAGTTTCTGTTACTACATAATGACTCACATGACTTAATGATGTTGACTTTCCCTCCTTTCCATCTTTATTGCTTTCTTCCACTCAGCAGAAACTGCCCAGAGCTAAAAGGGACAGAGAACAGCACATGACATTGTACTCTAAACAAGAAAGAATTTAATATTTATTTAATACCAGCTATATAGTAAAGCACTCTCCGTACAATAGTCCAATTATTCTTCACAATTATGTGAAGCAAATCAGATTGCTTTTGAATTTAAAGATGATAATAGAAACATGGGAAAAGTTAGTATTCTCTCTCACACATCCAGGGTAGGTGGGCCCAAGAGACTGACATGTTTATCTTTTCAAAATACCTGTTCCTCTCCAATGTGGTAGGACTCCTTGATTCTTACATGAGGTCAACTGAATGAAAGATTGGCAAGATTCTAGGAACATTGGAGCCACTGGAGGAAGATACCTGGACTCCACTGAGAGAAGATACTTGTACTCCACTGGAGAAAGATAGCTGGGCTCCAATAAGGGATAGTGACTAAGCCCCACTAAGCTAGGGGGAAATGCCTGGGCTCCAATGGGGGAAATGCCTAGTTCCCACTTGGGAAGATATGTGGGCTCCACTGGGAAAGATGCCTGAGTTCCACTGAGGATGCCTGGGTTCCACTGGCAGGAGATGCATGAAAGTCATTGGAGGAGATGCCTGGACTCTACTAGGGGAAGATGCCTTGGTTTCCCTAGGGAAGATATCTGGGCTCCATTGGGAAAATACATATGAGATCTGCTGGGGGAGATTCCTGGACTCTACTGGAGGAAGATGCTTGAGATCCACTGGGAGATTACATGATCATTTTGGAAAATGTATACTGTGTCAGCTGCAGAAAGGCTTTCATGAGACTGTGGCTTTAGCTATGCATGTGTACTGCGTTGGACTTGACACTTGCTCAATTTGTTAGACTAATGGACTCATTCAAGTAGCAATGGCCTAAAACAGTGAGAGACTGATAGGCTAAGCTCTCAACAGAGGAGTTTACAAGGGACTTTTCTTATGATCGATGTGTTGTGATTGATGCCTCTTAGTAAGACCATAAGCTGTATGCCTGAGGACCTTTGGTTTTCTGAAGAAGTCAGCCTGTGAACCCAAGGTGCAATTATAGCCAATCATTGTCTTATCAAGCAACATAAACTGGAGATTGTTTCCCATGTGCAGTTCATGACAACTTAAGGTTGGCCACCTGTCCCTGTTTTATAGCCTATAAATCTTTAATATTATACTAGCTGGCAGCATGAAGCCACCATTTGGAAGCCCCAGTACGTTAAAGAATAGTAGCCCTATAGACACTGCCAATTCCAATATCTTTAATGTTTAGGGTCATTAAGTGGAAGAAAGACACTACTTCAAAATCATTCTGCTTCCAACATTCAGACCCAGCAGCAGCTGTTGGCTGGTGTGGTTCAATTCTTCAAAAAGACCGAGTTCTATACTCGAAGGGCTAGGTTTGACAAATTGTCGCAGTAACAGTTTTCAAAATGGGAATGTGAATATGCTACCTACACATGATCTTCCATCCTTATTAGTCTAGAGGTTTATGTCTTTAGCCAGTGCTGCATTGTTCTGGATTCTGTGTCAGTCACTGAGGAGGCATATGAGCAAGTTAGACACAGAGCTTCTTAATCAATAGAACATGTGTAACAGGAATTGCCACAAAACTGTTAACTAAATTAAATGCAATCAGGAAAGCATGAAGTCTCTTTTGTGTGTTCTTATATTTTAACTATGTAATAAGTGATGTGCTTTTTGTTTAGCTTATTTTTTTTAACAACCCAAGGTATGTCACTCTTAAGCTCAGATATTCAGATGAGGATAGTCATCCTACAAAACCACATGGCATTGGATACTTGGACCCAAACACAAACGGGAACCTGTGTCATTATTGAAAGAGAATGTTGTGTATCTACATACTGATAACTGAGCAGTCTGTGTTCTCTCACACACATGGTTTACCTCAGATTCTGCCATGATATTTTATGATTTTTTTTAAGTAAGATGCTTCTCAAACAACCTATGATAGAAAAAGTCCTTCTCTGTTAGCGTTAGGCTCAACAATTATAACTGCTCATTGTTTATGTGGTTTGATGTCTCAAGAAACTATTTGTTTTCTTCAATATTCATTGAGTCTCCAAGCTTGGATCTTTTTATCTCCTCCTTGGATTAGTTCGATTGGGACTTTTTACCCCAGAATGGTTTATTCCCCCTTTAAGAGTAAGAAGTTCAATGAATCAAACTTCAACCACCATCTACTCTTAATATTAAGGAATTGAAAGCTCATCGGAGTAACTAGGGTGGAAAAGATACAAAAAATAAAAGTACATGGCAAAGGGAAGTTTGCTTCTCATCACTGCTGGCCAAGAATCAAGATTATGAGCGTTATTTACAGTCAAAATATACACCTTGACCTCCTGGTTGTGTGCATGCTAAGATTCCTCTGAAATTTGGTCCTAATGTTGATCTAATCAGTCTTTATATAAACACTACCCCTGAGATGTGTTATTAGTTTCCCCATGCCTGTGATCAAATGTGTTGGCAAAGACAATGTAAACAACACAGGTTGATTCTGGCTCATAGTTTAAAGGTACGATTCCCCAGAGTGGGGCAGTCAAGGCTGCAGGAGCTTGAAGCAGCTGGTCATTTTGCCTCAGAGTTCAAAGGCAATGAGGGGTGAGTGCTTATGTGCAGGCAGTGGCCTCCTTTTCACTCAGTCCAGGGCACATCCCCAGGGAATGGTGCCTGTCATAAGGGTCTTCCCACTTCAATGAACCTAAACAAAGATAATCCTTCCCAGGCTACCCAGAGGCCACTTTCATCTAACTAACCTCTTACAAGTGTTTGTTGCTTAGGTTGATTCTAGATCCTGTCAAGTTGACAATGACTATTAACCATTTTATAACATAAACCACCTTATAATCTCACTTCCTAAAGAAAGTACCTTATATAAAAATAAGATGACAAAATATTTTGCTTAATCTTTTACATATGTGAGGAGTGTAAAAACCACCCACATCACATCTAGACATATGGGTAAACGTCTCTCTTGAGAAGCTGGGTTCCATGTTTGAATGAGTGTTGTTCTTAGGTTTAAGCCTTCTCTCTGTATGTTTGATTTCACCTCTCTTTCTCCACACCCCCTTAATGTCTATGCTTTAATATATGCTACAACTTTTTCCTAGTAAACTCTACTTTTGCTTCAGAAAAAATGGTAAGATGCTATGGGAATGTGTAAGAAGGGGAACTGCTTGGGATCTGGGAGGCTTCCATTGACAGACAAGGGCAAATATAAGATCAGTATTTTAATATATCTTGGTTCTCAAGAAAGATTGATAAATTCATACAAAATGAGCAAATTAAAGTACTAGAAATTTCAAGATGTTTTGAAGAGTAACAATGTTGCTCCTAGTCTGGTTGTGACTTATTTTTCTCCTTTTTATTTTTAAAATCTAGAAACATTACCTTAGAGAGTTTAAGGCCAGGCTGAGAGAGGATGTCAAGCATAGGGCTCAAATACACAGGAAGGGGCACAATTTTGAGGCTTTAGAGAAACATCAGTACAAAACCCCATTTCATATTTGTGACTTTCTGGGTTATTTTTATATTATTTCTTGTCTCCAGGAAGGACAGGATAATGACGGCTTCTTGTTTGAGCTTTTAGGTCAGACAGACCTGGGTCTTAGAGAAGGTTTGAAAACTCTCTTTCAAATCATAATTAGTCTATCCATTGCTCATGGAGATGATGTCCTGACATCATTTGGATCAAGCACCAACCACAGTGCTTAAAACATAATAACTCACAAATTATAATTCAATAATTACAATTGTAAATCAAAGAGTGTGGTAAATTCCCCATGACCACAGTGCCTGGAAGCATTGCCATCAATGCTTAAGTCTGTCACTCCTCTAGCTAATTTGCTTATAATCAGCTCACCATTGAAGCAACGGAGCCTGTCCTGTTGGTGAGTACTGGAGACAGCACAGGGGTTGGGAAGAACTTTGTTGTCCTTAACAAGTGGCTCACACTGTCTACACAAGCCTTGCATTCATTTAGGGTGACCTACTCTTCTGCACTAATCCCACTAATTCCACTGTAGCTGTGTTCCTTTATGTCCTGTTTACTGATAAGATTGCAGAATCCTTAAAAGAAAGATAAAGATAAGTTTAGATTGTACATAAGGCAGTCTCCTCCCTAAACCTGATAAGGTCTGGTTATTTGTTTTTCAAATTTCATATTCATAACTTCCCAACCCCCAAATTTCAAGGGCTATATTTCTAAAAATGTATTTGACAACAAGACCAAACCTACTTTTTTTTTTTTTTTTTTTTTTTTTTTTTTACAGATTTTCAAGGGAAATTCCATCTAAATTACTAAGGGCAATGCATAGTGTCACTTAGCTTGGGAAGAATGTGTACCTGTTTTGTGCAGGTATATTGGGACACTTAACTAGGAGACTGTGGACCAGAAGAAACCACTGGTTGGAAAATATTATGAAGAAGATTGTTTGACCTCCATGGCTATAGAGCCCAATTTCTGTAAAAGTTTTGTAATCCTTTATTTGAAGAAGATCCCAAAATTGTCTAAGCTTCAACCTTTGCCAGGGATCAGGCCTTGTATATCACCCAAACTTTGTAAAGTTTGAAGTTTTGAATCCAAAGCACATTTTGTCTTGAGTATAATGAATTTATGAAATTTGGTAAGTGAAAGGAAGTAGAAAGATAGAGGGAAAGAAAGGATGAAAGGGGGAAGGAAAGAAGGTAGAAATCTTACTACAACATTTTGGTAGGAAGAAGGCTGAGAGATTTAGTGACTGAGATCACATCTTCACTCAACACAATAGAGCAACATGGCACAGCACCATAACCCAGTACAACACAACTCAATATAACACAACACAGCATAGCACAATACAGCACAACATACCACAATACAGCAACACAACACAGCACAAGGTATATCACACACTTGACTAGTGTGCTGGTTAGATTATTGTCAACTTGGCATAAACTAGGGTCATGTGGGAAGAGGTGATCTCAACTGAGAAAATGCCTCCACCAGGTTGACCCATAGGGAATTTTCTTGATCAATGATTGATGTGGGAGGGATCAGCACACTGTGGGCAGTGCCAACCCTGGGCAGGTGGTCATAGGGTTTATAAGAAAGCAAGTTGAGCAAGCCTTAGGGAGCAAGCCAGTGTGCAACCTTCCAGGGTCCCTGCTTCAGCTCCTGCCCCCACGTTCCTACTCATACTTCCTTCAATGATGGACCGACTGTGATGTTGGAGCATAAGACAAATAAAGCCTTTGCTCTCAGCTGCTTTTGGCTGTGGTATTTATCACAGCAATACAAAGCATACCAGAGTAACCCAGCAAGTCAGCTCATAAAGCCTCAGAAAATGTGGAAAGCATTTGGCCCTTCATTGTAGTGCTTCACTGCAGGCACACAACCCATTGTGCTAACAAAGAGATCAGAGGCTCAGGGTGATGTCACCAGCCCAGAATATCACAGTAGATACTAAAGTAAGAACCCACTACTGGCCTCTGATTGCACTAATGGCGTCCTGTTCTCCACTGCCACATGTATTTGCTCTTTTGGCCCAATTAAGAAAACACAGCATCAGGCTTCTGGAGATGACACAGGGGACAGGGGACTCTAATTTTTCATTGTCTAGTGTGCTATCACAAATGAAACCAGTTTGATACAAATATTTTTTCAATGTTTATTGTACGAGCAATATGAAGCCAAACTGCGCTCAGTGTGTACTTTTAAAAATAAAGTTTTATTAGGAGTACCATCACAATCACCCATTTGCTTATTGTCTGTTGCTGTTCTACAAATACAGCAGTAATTGCCAAAAGGCCAGCCCATAAAGCTTAAAGTATTGACAGTCATTCTCAGCATGTGCACTCTCATGCACACACACACACACACACACACACACACACACACTGCACACACACATACATACACAAAACATACATCAACTCCAAAGAGCCATGACTAGCAAACCAGACAGAGGAACAGGAAGCAACAATTCATTTCAGGACAGAAAGTAGGGCAGGCAAGAGAAAGGGACTCAGCATCCTTCCTTCATCTCCATAGAGAAAGGGGGGACGTGGTCTTCCTGGTGGGAAAATAACATCTAAGTAGCGTGGTAAAAGGTTCATAATAGTTTGCAAAGCATGAAAGGATATTCTGGGAACGCAGAGCAGCTCACATGAAGAGCAAGGTGGCACCCAAATCCTCTACTCAGATCATCATGCTAAACAGGAGAGGGAGAGGGAGAGAAGATTGTAGTTTACTGGGCACCAAGTGTGACTGAATGACTGTCATTACAGTCAGGAATAAAGCAATTCCCCCCCCCCCAGCCTTGTCCCAGCTCCACTTCACAGCCAAAGACGCTAAAACTGTTTCAGCTTTCAGAGTAAGAGGTGAACCAAGTTTGGTACCAGACCGATGAGGTTTCTGTGTGATAATCTCCTACCCTCCCAGATGATGGCCTTCGACCTGGCCCGGCCTCCTCTGACCCCAGACCCCACGGCTCATGCCTGCAGCCTTGTAGGCCTGGAAGCACCAGGATAAAGAGAGGTTGGCAAAAGCAGGGCTGCTCTCCGGGCAGCCCAGCCTCTGCAGCCTCTGTCATGAGTAGATTGAACTTCCAGCATGCTGAAGCTGGCTCTGGACTGTGTGTGGAGGAAGCCAGATGCAGGTGAGAGTGATCAGCAGTCATATCAGGACAAAGAGCCCCAGTCAAACAGTCAAGGGGAGCCTGTCTTCCTTGTAGCTTGAGCAGCTCTCACCCTATCCATGTCACCAAGCAGAGCTGCATTCCAAGTCTGCAATCAAAGAGGCTGAAGGGAGAGCTGCAAATTAAACAGTGGCTTGATTAGTTCCACTTCAGTTCCAGGGATGAAGACATGCGAAGCTGCTCCGCCCCCTTTTCTTATTAATGCACATTCAAGAGGACAGTGGAGGCGTGGGGCTCCTAAAGCAAGGGACTAAGGAAAGAAAACCAGTTGTCAGAGCCATGGCTCATTTGAAAGGCTGTGAACCGATTGAAAGTCTTTGCAACAGTCACTTAAGATAGCTTCTTTCCTGACAAACAAACAAACAAACAAATAAAGAACTCATCAGGCAATTTTGCAAGGAGAATTGTGTTTTTATTTTTATAATGTTTTTATTGTGGTGAAATACAAAGAGCAAAATTTATCATTGTAACTGATTCTAAATGTGTAGTCCAGTGGCAAAAAGTACCAGGACATTCCTGTGTGCTAACAACCATGATACAGCCCCATAACTTTAGTCGCATCCTCAATTTGAAATTCTCTACCTATCAAGCAACTCCTTATGTGGCTTTTTCTTCAGCCCAGTAACTGCCCTAATACTTCTGTCTCTTTTCTGCTTGCTTTGGTTCCTCTGTGCAACTGAGAGCAATGGAATGGGTCACTGCTCGTCTTTCTGGGGTTAATTTATCTCACTTAGCATCCAGTCCTCCAGTTCATCTATGTTGTAGTAGATGTTAGAATTTCTCTCATTTTTAAGGTTGAATAATATTTCATTTTATGCATATTTTTTCTCATTATTTCTATCCATTCATCTGGGGGTAAATACTCAAGTTGCTTCCATTTTTTTTTTTTTTTGTGATCAGTACTATAAGACACTCAACAGTTCTATTCCCTTCTTCCAATCTCTTGGTACATATCTCAAGTGGAACTGGGTCATATGTAATTCTGCCCTAATTTGAAGATCAACCACATTGTTTCCCACAGTGATTATACCATTTTCACTCCAATCAGCAGCACACATCCTCACCAACACCAGTTTTTTTCTTTGTATTACCCACACTAATGAGAAGAAGACATCTCATTATGGCTTTCATTTTTATACTAATTATTAGTGTTGTTGAGTATGATTTCATGGGCTTGCTGGTCTTCTGTACATCTTTATAGAAATGTCTGTCCAAGTCATTTGCCTACATTTAGACCAGATTCTTGATGTATATGTTATTGAGTTATAGGTGTTCTTCTTATATTCTGGGTTTTAATCCTGTGTTAGGTATAGTTTCCAAAAAATTATATCAAAAAGTTACATCATTCATGAGTTTTTTCTTTACTCTGTATATGTCTTCTAATTCGTGATAATATTTTAATTTTAATGAAGCCAAATAACCTTTTCTTTTGCTGTCCGGGCCTTTAGTCACTTATTTAAGAAATTCTTTTCAAATCCATTATCATAAAAACTTCACCTTTCTTTTTCTAAATAGTTTTAGTTCTCATGTTGAGATTTTTCTAAAATGTTTTAAATTGATTTTATAGAGCTGGAGAGATGTTTCAAAGATTAAGAGCACTTGCTGTTCTTGGAGAGCACTCAGGTTTCATTCCCAGAACCTACCTGGTGACTCACAACTACCCTTAACTCCAGTTCCAGGGGATCTAATACTCTCTTCTGATTAGATGTGTCATGGGTGTATATCTTGTGCATATTATACACATCTGTAGGCAAAACACTCATACACACAAAGTTGAAACAACAAAAATAAATTCTGTATATACCATAAAGGCCTAAATGTACTCTTTTGATTATTGGTAGCTGTTTCTCAATACCGCTTGTACAAAGGAATGTGTTTTCTCCAATCAATGATGTTTTGGTCATTCTAAGAGCAATAAACTGTGTGAAATAGCTTATTCCTGGAATCTGTATTCTGTACTACTTGCTGATCAACCCTTTAGATTTCTACAGTTCTACTGGGAGTTTTCTAGGAAGTTTAAATCAGGAAAAACGAGATTTCCAAGTACGTTGCTTTTAAGATTATTTTTGCCAATTTAGGTCCCTTGAGGTTCCATCTGAATTCTAGAATGCATTTATTTTCATTTCAGCATAAAGTTTTGGGAGCTTTTGATAGAGATTGCAATGAATCTTTAGATTGCTCTGGGGCATTATTGATCTCATAATAACGTTAAAGTTTTCCAGCTCATGCACACTGTGCATTGTTTTATTGTTGTTGTCTTTAGTGTCTCCTGCCAACATTTTGGAGTTCTTAGCATGCAAGAAGTATTTCACCTCTTTGGTTAACATATTCCTGCATATTTCTTCTCTTTGATGCTATTTAAAATATAATTTTTTTCTTAATTTTCTTTCTGCATGCTATTTTTAGTGCCTAAAAATGACTGGTTTGTATCTGTCGGTTTGATATTGGTTTGATATTTTGCAACTCTGCTGATTTTTATTCTCCCCCCCCCAATACATAGTGCTTTGACTTTTCTTCAGTTAATATGCTCTCTGCAATATATAAAGGTAATTTATATCTTCCTTCCTACTTTGGGAACTTTTAATTTTGTGGGGTTTTTTATTGTTGTTGTTTGTGCTTTCTAATTTCTCTGAGTAGAACTTCAGCAATATTCTGAATAGCAATATCAAACCAGAAAAATTCTGGCATATTCCTGATCTATAGTGTCTTTGTTACGTTTCTATTGCTGTGATAAAACACCATGACCAAGGCAAGTTCTACAGAAAGCATTTATTTGTGAATCACCATTTCAGAAGTTTAAGATCTATGACCAGTATAGCTGTGAGTGTGGAAGCAAGCAGGTAGGCATGATGCTGGAGCAGAATCTGAGAGCTCACATCTTGAGACACAACTACCAGCAGAGAGAGAGAGAGAGAGAGAGAGAGAGAGAGAGAGAGAGAGAGAGAGACAGAGACAGAGACAGAGAGATACTGAGACTGGGAATGACATAAGGCTTTTGAAACCTCTAAGCCTGTCCCTAGTAACATACTTAGTCCCATCAGGCCATCCTCTCAATCCTTGCCAAATAGGATCAACTAACTGGGGGCCAAGCATTCAAATTTATGAGCCTATAAGGGTCATTCCCATCCAAACTATCACCTATATGGAACATTCCTAATTTTTCACCTCCAATTTCAATGCTGGTTATGTTTCTCATATGTGACTTTTATCATGCTGAGGTGCCTCCTCCCATCCCTGGGCTATTGAGTACTGTGATCATAAAAGGACAACAAGATTTATAAAATACATCTTCTGTATCAGTTAGAATGATCTAGTCATTTGTTTTTTTGTGTGTGTGTGTGTGTGTGTTTTTTCAAGACAGAGCTTCTTTGTGTGTCTCTGGCTGTACTGGAACTTACTCTGTAGACGAGGCTGTCCTCGAACTCAGAGATCCAGCCTGCCTCTGCCTCCCAAGTGCTGGGATTAAAGGTGTATGCCATCATGCTTGCCTGATCTAGTCTTTTTCTTTCACCCTGTTAATGTGGTACCTTATATTGACTGACTCATGTATGTTGAATTGAATCTTCTCAACCAATGCAAATTTGTTTAGGCAAACTACAAATTATTCCACGATTGACTTTTAACAATATAATATGAAGTATGCTTACTGGCAGCTCAATATGGTCTTTAAAATTTCAAATAAGTGTAATTGCTGTAGTGCTTTGTGCACAACGCCTGTTACAGTGGTTTATGGAAGACTAAGTAATGAGATCAAAATGCAAAACATAAACAATGTGTGTACTATCTAGAGTATCATAAAATGCAAATAATTTATAGGGCTCTTTGTAGCAGCTCTTCTTTAAAATACAGCCTCATGAATTAGAACACTATTAAGGATCAATTTGAATAATTGTACAGTCTCTTAAGCACCAGGAGTTTAACTAAAAGGAAGACAATTCAAAATGACTTTAATAATGCTCTAGTTATAGACTTTCAGGAGTCAGCCTGAGGGTAGATTCAGCCCCAGAGGAGGGTCAGCTCTTCTCTCTGGATTCAATGGCAGGGATCATAGGCAGGGTATGGGCAAGGATGACACAGATCTTACTTTGTAGCTTCTCATTGCTCCTGGAAGATGAGTTGGCTCAGTGAAGCCCTTAGATGGAAAGCAAACTTAAGGCTCTGTTAGACTGAATTATGTCCTCTCATCTCCAAACTCATATGTGAAAGCATATATGACAACATCTGAAGGTGAGGCCATTTACGAGGTAAGAACAAATAAGGTTGAAGAGTAGGATCCTAATCCTGGCATGAATGAGGCCCTGCAAGAAACGAAGATATGGACTGGGGAAGGGAGGATGGCTCAGTGCACACAGTGCTTTGTGTGCATGTGTGGGGACTTCAGTTTGGATCTTCAGACTCCATATAGAGCTGAATGCAGTAGCATGCATCTGTAAACCTAGTGCTTGTGTGGTGAAATGGGAGGTGGAGACAAGAGAAGACCTGGAAGCTTGAAGGGCAGCTAGCATGAGGTATGCAGTAGTGAACAATGAAGAGATCCCATCTCTAAAGAGGAGAAAGGTGAGGACTAACATACAAGATTGTCATCTGACCTCCACACAGACACCATGGTACATATGTGCACACATACACATCATGCACATATACACACATACATACTTGGACATGCATATACCCATCATACACATATTTAAAAGATAAAATAAGAAAAGAACAGTTCATGAAGTTCATTAATTCTTTTTCTTTTCCTCTCCTCCCTCCTCTACTCCTCTCCCCTCTCTTTCTCTCAAAAATGAGGTCTTGGGGAAATAGAGAGAGGACATCAGTCTGTGCTTTATAGAAGGTTTCTTTAGATACTAACCCTCTTGACTCCTAGATGTCAGACTATAAACACTCACTCCTAAGGAAACCTAATTTCTGTGGGTTAAGCCACATGATCTGTAGTATTTTGTAACAGCAACTCAAGCTGAGTAACAAAGAGATTTCACATGAGCTTCTTGGGACCAGAGAAAAGTAAGACGTCATTCTCCCATGAATAATCCCTAAGGATTGTTCAGTTACCAAGGTGTCTCTGACTGGCTTACAAGACTGGGGACATTAATCTTGGATAAATTTAATCAACTTCAAGTGTGAGGTGCATATCAAGAGACCTCAAAATAGCAAGGAGCCATTACTAGCCATCCTGAAGCCGTTGGCTCATTTGCTTCATTGAAGCTCCATGTCTTCTTAGTCTGGAGACACAAGCAGATTTAAGAATAAGAATAAATTTGGCTTTTTTCCGGGAGAAAGAGAAATTGCTGCAGGTTGAAGTTGATGCCTTGATAGAGAGAGCTTCAACCTAGGAACAAAACACTGCTGGTGTCACATGTGGTCCATATCACACATCTTGGAACATGGGTATCCCATGTCCCCCAGCTGGACCTGACTCCTTTTCAGTGATTTAATTCCAGGGGATTACTGCATGTTCTCCAGCACCATAACAGGCTGGCCTTTAATTAATAAGGTCTTAAAGTTATTTTATGAAAGCATACACCTCTACTTGTTTCTGGGAACTTTTCTCTGTGGTGTGCATCCTCTTTTCTGAATTGATTGGCATTTCTGTGCCCAGTCTTACAGGCTGAGCGTTACATCACTTACTAGGAATTTTGTTTTGGAGAGCAGCTGCTGGCTTTGTGAAGAACTGGAGGACCTCTCTGTTTCTTCTCCCCAAGCTATGACTTATCTCCTGGGACCATTTGGCTCTCCAGGGGCAATACTCAAGCTGTTATTGGTGGGGGCATTTCTCTCCTGTTCCTAAAGTATCTCTCATATCTCTCTCCACTAGAATTGATATCCTCTATGTTTCTGGAGCTAATTCTCCAGAATAGATCTCCTCTATGATTTGTTGGCGAGAGGTCATCCATTCACTTCAGTTTTTGGTGAGACTTTTGAACCTTACGTGCAATCTTGCTTTTGATTATTTTCAAAGATACAGTTTTCCTTTTACAAACTCTTCTATTGAGAACCATCCATTTCATTTTCTAAAGAAGAGACACAAATGAACAACAAACATTTTAAAAAGTTGTTAATATTCTTAGCCACAATGACAATGAAAATTAAAAACCGTCTGGAGATTCCATGTCATATCACTCAGAAAGGCTAAATTACCAATACAAATGATGCAACTTACGGTGAGAATATTGGAAAAGAAGAATAATTCACAGGTGGTAGGAATGTAAACTGGTGTAGACACTGTAGAAAGTAGCCTGGAACTTTCTAAAACACTAAAAACAGAACTACAGTATGACCAAGGTACTCTAAATTTTACCACGTGGAGACAGTTGTATATCATAGTTGTTACTATATTATTCACAACATCTGGGGAATGGAATAACTCTAGATATCTGTCAATCGATGAATGGATAAGCTTGAATATGCACAATGGAATTTCATTCAAATACAAAGCAAAAGGAAGTTATTTTCAGGAAAATAGGTCAAAGTTAGAAATCATGTAAATAAAAGTAACCCACCCAGACTATGAAAGACAAATACCATGCATTTCTTTTCATACACGGATCCTAGATTTTAATTATATTTATCGTTCATAAAATTAGAAAGGAGATCATGAGAGGGGTGAGACTGTAAGGGAGGTGGGTAATGAAACACATGTGATGTGAAAGCAGAAGGGGGCTATTACTGGGAGGAAGGTGTCCCACAGGAAGTGGGTGGGAATGGGAGAGGAAAGTGTGTCTAAGAGGATCAACAATACGATAAATATGTGGAATGCCATAACAAAACTTGTCTTACAAAACTCCAATTAGATGAACAACAAAAGGAGGAAAAATATCTATAATATTCTTTAATAACACCCTTAAGCACTTAAATCTTTGCTATGTAACTAATGCACTGTTTATTTGGCCTCTTTCTGTTTGAATTTTTGTAAAGAAATATTTATAAGCATCTTTTGTTAGTCATATAAATAAAATGACATTTATTATAACATGTTTTATTACCTATTATAAAGTTGGCTTCTATCAATAAGAAAGTAAGTTGTAGCTGTCCATATTCCATGACTTGAGCCTAGCTATCATACAACATTGTCTTACCTCCTTATAATATAACATTTTATTAATATTTTGAGCATTACATACATACATATACATATACAAACACACCATATATTTTGACCATACTTACCCTCCCAATTTCCCAGATCAACTCTTCTGCTTCCCCCAATCTTTATTTCATCTTTAATTTTTAATAACCCATCAAATCCAATTTGTGCTTCCCAATATCCACATGAATACGGGGCCATTCACTGGAACATGGCCAATCTACCCGGAACCACATCCCTGAAAAGAAGTGAGTTCTCTTCATCCAGTAGCCATCACCTGTCAATAGATACTCAGCTAGGGATGGGGGCTGTTGGGCATCTTCCTCCTCCTTGCTAGAAGGCTGACTGGCTTAATCTTGTACAGGCAACCACAGCTACTTTGAGTTCATGAATGCATCAGTCCTGTCATGTCTAGAAAAAAAATATTTTCACCCCTGTCCTCCCCAACCTCTGGCTCTTAACCATCATTCATCTCTGCCCCCCTTCAAAATGTTATTGAACTTTGGGGGAAGGGGTTGTGATATAGATTGGAATATAGTTGCCTGATATTCTTGTGAAGCTTTTACAAGATGGCCCTGAGGCTAAGCTTTGTGACATCAGTGGGCTGCTCATGTGGTTCTAACTTGAGGTGAGCAGACCTGGATGGACCCACTTCCCAGTCTGTTACCAACTGAGGCTTTTCTTAGGATGAGGGATTTACTATGTAAAACCCAGAAAAGTTCCAGGTAGCTTCAAGGAATTTGCCTACTTTATCTAGATCCCCAACCGGCATTTAGCGAGAAGGACTATGTAGCAAGGTAAGTTTAAAGTGGGAGCCAGTCAACAAAACAAAACACAGCTTCTTGTCATTTTTATGGTGTGTCTAGAAATTGGTAGTATCTGAGGAGCCCTGTAGGAAACAGATGTCTAGAACTCTGAGGACTGTCATCTGCTTTGGACGACACTATGTGCCTCCTAGGGTGGCCATTTCTTCACTTGATTAGCATAGAATGTTTACACCAATGTCAGTCTTGTTGAGGTGTTTGACCTCTTCTGATTTAGAGACTCACAAGTGCATCTTTCAATAAGCATTCCCTCCACCCCTTTCCCTCTTTCTTCACTTGCCCAGGTCTGTCTCTCACATACATGGTACAGCATTTCCTTGGCAGATTAAAATGTCTTCTTCTGGGATATAACACCTACTGCTTAACCTTTTTAAACATTATTCTTTTTCAGTAAGAATGAAGTTATGAGTAAAATCACACCTCTTTTACAATTGAATAAAACCTCCTCATTTGCATACCTAAAAACAATCCTGAACAAAACAATAATAAAGCTGTGAGGCTTAAGAACTTAGAGCAGAGCCAGGCTCAAAACAATCAAGATCATGCCTGCACTGCCGTCCCAAATAAAAGAGAACATTTATGGATTTGCATTTAGCATCCCTTGCTTATTTGTTTCAACAGGCTGCTTATGAATAATTTTATATATTTTTTAAATGCGCACATGAAGCACAATTTTATGCCATTTTTATTATCACAGGAAAATTTTGGTTTGGGTTTGCAATCATAAGCAACAAGGGTTTTGTGCTTATGAAAAAAATACAGGTCTGGAAATATGGCTCAGTGGTTACAAGTGCCTGCTGCTCTTGTGGAAGACCCAAATTTGGTTCCCAGAAACTACATAGCAGTTCACTATCCTCTGTAACCCCAGCTCCAGGGGTCCCACACTCCCTTCTGGCCTCCTTGGGTATTGTACACATGTAGTGCACAAATACATTCAGGCAAAACACCCATGCAGATAAAAATAAAAATAAATCTGTATGAAAAACAAAATAGGCAAAATCTCCAAATGACTTGTAGAGTTTCTTAAATAGTGCTCCCTACAGTATGAGCCTCCTTTATAGATTTCTTATGTAAAAAAAAAAAACCTGTGTATATGTATCTGTTTACAGAATGATAAGAAACAGATGTTTTTGTATGTGTGTTTATGTAGCAGACATATTTACGTATGTGCATGTAAAGATGTAGATGAACACATATGTGTTTGTATATGCATGTGTTCACAAGTGTGTTGGTGTGTACTGATGCGTCTTTGAAGATACCTGAGTGAGAGGCTCATTATCTTCCACATCCTCAATTCATTAATCCTTCTTGACTAATGCCACCCATTTTCCCATTTTCTCTACTCCTGTCACTGGTTGAACATCATGTCCTTCCTTCTTCCTCTATTTCTTTGAAGATACTCCAGAAAACCATGGTTTGTAATAAACTTGGGAAGAATGGGGGATTTATTATTTCAAACTGGGTTAAATTCATCTACAAATAAATCTTACTGTGGTTTATACAAGCAGCCTTCCTTCCTCCCTCTCTCTGTTCCTTCCTTTCTTCCCTCCTTCCCTCCCTCCACTGCTCCCTTCCTCCCTCCCTCCTTCTCTCTCTCCTTCTTTCTTTCTTTCAGTCTGTCTATCTTTTTTTTCTTCATCAACATCAAGAAGGGGTTGCTGTGGAATTGCTGTTCATTAATCTGCTCCACAGTAACAAAGTTATGGAAACCTCTTGACCTTTCTGTCATAGTCAGAAAATAATCCCTAGTTACATCTATCACACTCAGGAGTGGGGAAGAAGGAATAAAGGAAATAGAAAAAGAAGAAAAGGCTCCTTTTAAAAGGAGGCAAAGGCTTCCTCCAAACCTTTGGTGGGATGCTTAGGGCCTAGTTTGTGGAGCCTATAACTGAAAGAGGAGCTGGGTATATGCTTTCAGCTCACAGGACCTGGGCTAGAGGAGAAAGAGGAGGAGATACATGGCTAGAGGAGGGATGGATTAAGCTCTTTGCTAATAGTATCTTCCTTAGAGAGGGGTTCAAAGAGAGGGTCTGATACCCATATTCCTAATAATATCCTGACATGTGTCTATAGGAGACCTCTAATGCTTTGTGCTTCACTCATTCTCTTCTGGGGTATAACAATAAGTAATTGAATCTGTTTAATGCTATGTCCATTTAGCAGAATAATAGTAGTAGCTTCTCCCTGAAGGTCTATGACTATTGGTGAAATTATTAAGGCCACTCCACATAGCTAAAAGGGAGGTTTATTTTGTGGGATAACTTACAAGTGAAGGGATAGGTAACAGGGTCTGGCAAAGATGTAACGCAGTCTGGCGGTGTTCTCTGAAGAACTCTGCTCGGTCTAGTTCCAGCGTCCAGGGTCCAGGAACCAAGAGAGCCTGTGCATCCGGATCTTGGGTCTTCAGCATCCTCTCTCAGCCCTGCCTTGTAGGCGTGACCATTACCGAAGCCTCATTGGGGGTTGGAACTTCCAGGTCAAAGCTGGAATGGCTACCCACTACATCTTCCCCTTTTGTCTAAATAAGAAGGTTCTAACCTAATACAAGACTATATACAAAGGAATGGTTATCAAATATTGTCCAGGAGTAATGAGGGATAATGACCTAGATAAGATGGAACTACAATCAATGCGAACAATATCAAGCAAGAAACACATACTAAAATGGCATGTTGCAAAGATCATTCCAAAAGGTGTCCTATCCTAAAGAACCTGAATCTAATACTTAATATGCTCTATCTAAGATATTATATATATACTAAGTTGTAACTATAACTGCTAGTCTTCAATCTCATCAAAGACTTGAGAAGGAATATAATGGTAGCTGAGAAATGGAAGATGGATGCAAGCAACTTTCGGGAATCTTGCAAGAGTAGACGGAGACAGCTGGCAGTCTGGACAGTCACCTAATGTTTCTCAGCAATGTTGGTGCATTCAAATTGGCTATAGGCCTAGAGTATCTGACAGACCATTTTCAGAAGCAGGAATTCTGAAAGACCATCTTACCCAGTCTTGGCAGAGTTTAGAAGTCACTTTTCTTTGCATCCTGCTTGTCCAGAAGGACAGCACTCGTATTGTCAGCAGTTGAGGCAAGGGCAGTTCTTTGCCCAATAGGTCATTTTGTGCCAAGAAGACAAACTTCCAAATGGAAATGTCTTAGAAGCCCAACATTCTCTCGGGATCAAATTGGTGCTGTTAGGAGCAATTGTGTCTCACGTCAACAGAATTCTAAGTTATTTAAATGCCATATTCTCTAGGTCTATGAAGTGTTTGAAGATTACCTGTCCATCTGACCTATGTATCTGTAAATCTGGATAACCTAACTATCATAACTATAGAGATGACAAGCACAGGTGACTATAAATCTATAAGTCTTATCTACCGAAATAACCTAAGGACTAAGGCTTCATGTAAACAAGGTGAACAGTCTATAAGCAAATGTATGGTAAAGGACGATGACTTCAAAACTGTGACAATACACAAGATATTTATAACAGAGGTAGGAATGTATAGTGCAATATGCAATATGACAAAATTCTTAAATATATATCAATATACAGAATATCTTAAACAGAAGTAGAACATACATGGTTCTTGGCTCCAATAATGATCCAAATAGGGGTTTCATCTTGTGGAGCAGAGCTTAAATCCAATCACAAAGTGGTTGGTTCACACTACTGTTGTACCAGTGGGTATGTCTTGCCAGGCCAGTCATTACTGTAGCTTGAGAAGAAAAAGGGGAATTACCAATTCATTGAGAATCTCCAGAGAAAGATCAGAGGGACCTAGGATTAGAAGAAAGGACGAAGTTAAGGATCTTGGAAGAAAAAGGAAGGGTCCACCCACAATATAAGCAAAAGGAAGGGCGTCCATCATTGATAACACAGTTGTTTCCTCATTTGGCATAAGAAGCAGTGAAATCCATGCTCACACCCTGGTTCATCAGGTGTGTGGCCTAGGACAAGTCTCCCACTCTTCTGGGGCCTGTGTCATTTTCTCCTCACAGGGTTAGGGGAAGAATTTAGGTTGACAGATATACAGAACAGAGCACTCTGTCCAGTGCTGGCAATGTTCTTTGTAGCATCTTCAGAGTTTAACGTGTATGGTTTTCTGATTCAGCTATCTCCTTGGACAACAGATATCTTCCCTCAGCTAATATTTGCTGAGAGCTATGAGAAGCCGAGCAAATACTCTATATAATTGCAGGAGAACACCCAACTCACAGTACACACAGGAAGTCCCTTTGAATTATTATAAGGAGCATAAAAAATAGGAACTTGGTAAAGGACTGTTGCAAATTAGCAAATAGTCACGCTCTGCTAGGCTTTTAACTAAAAAAGTCTCCACAATGCTTACACCTCACATAACTTGTACTTTTTTTTTAAAATAATGTACATTCCAGTTTGGAAGGTGTCTGGGGGTACACAGACCCCCATCCGACCATGCTTGAATCTCAATTCCTCTCAAACTCCCTTTAGGTCAGTGAGTAAATTGTAGTGTGTTAGACACTAAATCAGTATCTGTCATGCACTCTTAGGCAAATGATAATTTCCACTGAAAACTATTTCCTTAGTGATGATAAATCTTCAACCATTGCTGACAGATTCAATTTTTGCAAAGCGCCAAACTGTCTGGGATGAGTGGGAAAGGGAAATTCAGCTCAGTTCACATCACTGAGCACTTACTACCTGCCAATGGCTTATTTGGTCTCAGATTCACTCGTCTTGCTCCCCCCTCTTGTTTCTTATTTTTATTTTTGAGATTATAATTTAATTATAAATTTTTTCCCTTACCTTTCTTTCCTCCAAACCCTCTCATATATCTCTCCTTGTTCTACTTCAACCTCATGGCCTCTTCTTAAAAACAAACAAACAAACAAACACTGTTATCACATGCATATATGACTACGTGAGTGTGAGCTGAACAAATAAATATATCACTAATGAACATGTTAGACTGGTAGGAGAAAAGCCCACGAGACCTCAGTCCCACACAAAGAACTATAGGCAACTGAGGAAAGCTGGGACCAGGGGAGATGAACTTCGCCCGAGAAGAGCACACTAATTATTATCCCAGCGGTAAATGGTCATCCTCTCTTTTTATGAGTTAAGTTCCACCAACCAGGAACCTGTGAGCACACAGGAGAACAAGCACGATGGAAAGCTGTCACTAGTATACAAATTTGGGGTTTGGAGAGTGTTGCTGAACTCCCAACCTATAATATTCTCTTCAAAATTGCCCTTTATGGCTGGTGCCATCTTGCCTGGAGACGTCTCGAGGTTACGCAGAGCCCTGGGAATCTGTACCTAATAATCTACTTGTCCAAGGTGTACAAAACCCAATATCCATTGCCTCAATGCAGGAGAGAAGCTGGGATGCAGTTAGTACCCCCCAACACTTCGTGGGATCCAGCTAAAGTAAGAGATTCCCCCTGGAGTTAGTAAATGTCTCCATACAGCTCCATCTCAGGCAGCTCTTGGGAACATCCGGTGGAGGAACATCCAGTCAGGTCCTCTGCTTCAGGTGGGGTCTGTTGTTTAGTTCTCTCTCCTCCTGCATTCAACTCTTGCCCTGAATTGTTCTAGTCTTGCCAGCCCTCCCCCTCCCACCCCCTCCCCGCCCCCACCCCCACCCCCACCCCTGCTCTCCCCCTTCCCCGTGCCCGCCCCCGCCCCGCCCAATCCAGATCCTTAGGAGGGCCTGTGGATTCATTACTTTTCTGTTGCTGTAACAGAATGCCCCCAGAGAACGACTTTAGAAGGGGAGCTTTTATTTTGGCGTGTGATTTCAGAGGGTCTCAGTCCATCGTGGTTCTGTTCACTGTGGTAGAAGCATGCAGCAGATCCCCCTCACATCACCGAGGAACAGTAAGCAGAAAGAAGGGAATGCTGGTCCTCAGCGGGCTTTCTCCTTCTCCATCGTTTATTTTAGCTGGTCCTAGACCCTATGGGATATTGCCACCCACAATCTGCCTCTCAGATCATCCTGATGTGTCCTTACAGACACACCCAAAGTACTGCTTCAATCCTCTAAATGATTCTTAATCCACTTAACAATGAAATTTAACCTTCACAGCCATCTTCAAAGATTCTGGCTCTCCAGGGACAGGACCAGCTCTTAGCTGTGGGAAACTTCACCCTGGGGTAGTAGCTTTCCCTGGTTGTTAACCCCAGAACTGTCTCATCATCATCTGATACCTGCTTTCCTAACATCTTTGCAGTTACTTCCATTGTTCAGCTCCCTTTGTTGACCTCTGTGCCTGGATTCTGTGTGTCAGAGGGTACCTGTAACATGAATTTTAAAAGGCCTTATTAATAATAATTTAAAAAAACCCAGAGTCAGATATTGGGGTAAAAGCTGAAAAATTAGAGAAACAGAACAAGCCACAGCCAACTTCACCTCGCCAACTTCTCAGCCGATCCTGTTTCCTCAGACTGAAAGCCTCTGAGTCCTCACCCCTGAGGGTCCCAGTTGAACTGCTCTTAGTTCCTGTCTCCTCACGCCTTGTATACCATTCTCCACCCAGCCATGTCACTTCTTGGCATTAAAGGCGTGTGTGCTTTCCAAGCAAAGGCATGAGATCTCAAGTGCTGTGATTAAGGGTGTGTGCCACCACTGCCTGGCTCTGTTCCCAGTGTGGCCTAGAACTCACAGAGATCCAGATAGATTTCTGCTTCCCAAGTGATAGGATTAAGGGTGTGTGCCACCACTGTCTGGCCCCTATGTCTCATCTAGTAACTAGCTCTGTCCTCTGACCCCCATAATATATTAGGGTACACAATATATCACCACAGGTACCAACTACTACACTAGGACTATTGCCTTGTGCAAGATACAGAACAAATTGCATCATCCTCAGGTTGTTCATACATATTCACTTGCTCTTTACAGCCGAAGTCCACCCTGATCTGTCAGGAGGCCCCATGGCAGGAGCTTTGGAAGAAAACTCACAGGCCATCCTCCGTGGAGCTTATAGTGATGTGGGTACCAACTGGGGAAAGACTGCCCTGGGGGGTTGATGAGTGGAACCAAATGAGGAAGGACAGAGACTATAGTAAGCTAAGTGGTAAAGGACAGAGATGACACTCTACATCATTTTTTTTCCATGTCAATTTTCTTCTTGAATGGTGGCAGAAAGGTAGGTTTGATCCCACTTAACCCCCTCTCTGGCCTCCCTCATTCAGGCTGGTGGGTAGCCAATTAAGCTTTTATCAGCCAGCACAGGGAGGTGAGGGAGGACTGAGCACACCATACAAAATAGCTGCTATTAGAGGTGCACAGGAATGCTGGAGCGAACAAAGCAACCCACTCAACCATATTTTATTTATTTGTGCTTGTGCATGCGCACGTATGCATGGTGTGTGTGTGTGTGTGTGTGTGTGTGTGTGTGTGTGTGTGTGTATGTGCATGTGTGTGCTTGCTGTGTTTTCTGAATTGTTCTATTACCAATAAAAACTCAAGAGTAGATATTGGGGTGAAAACTTAGAGATCAAAGAAGCAAAGTAGGACCAGCTGACCTTCCCTTTCTCATTGGAGACCTGGCCAGTGTCTCTTCTCTCCAGAAGTCCCAGATTGAAGAGAGCTTGTGCATTCCAAGTCCCTCCCTTCTGTCTGTATTCCTGGTTTCTCTATGGCTAATTCTGGTCAGCTAGTTGCTGGCTCTGCCCCTGATTCAAAGTTAACTTTATTACCGCAGTCTAAGAACATCACAGAGCAATAGAATATCCCAAAATGTGTGTGTGTGTGTGTGTGTGTGTGTGTGTGTGTGTGTGTGTGTTCATTCATGCCACATTGCTTCTTGCTTTGAGGGTAACTTTGTAGAGTTAATTCTCTCCTTTTACCTTTACCTAGACTCTGAAGCTGGAACTCAGGTCTTTAGGCTTGCAAGGCAAGCAGTGCTATCCACTGAGCCACATGGATTCTTGATGGAGTTAGTAAATGTCTCCATACAACTTCCAAGCAATTCTTGATGGATTCTGTGTTGGAGATGCCTGCTGGGAAACATTCTGTTGGGAAATACATACTTGGAGATCCATGTTGGAGTAAATGGAGAAGATGCACGATTTAGGAGAGATGCATGCTGGGGGGAGATGCAGACTGGGAGAGATGCGTGCAATGAAGAAATGCATACTGTGGAGGAGTCTTGTTGGGGGATGTATTCTGAGGAAGACACATGATGTGGAGTGATGAATGCTGGGAATACTACATTTGAGGAAGCATTTCTGGATTGCACGGGAAAGTGTGGTTCAGTTCTTGCTGAGGTCCTCAAGCCACCCTTTCTCCCTCTGTGTACCTTAGCTTTCTAATATACTTAAGGAATACTTAGGTGGACTCTAGTGTACTCGGAGTATTGTCTGTCAGCATGTGGTATCAGTATCTCTAGAGAGCTTGCTGGATATTCAGATTCTCAGACTGGACTAGACCTGTTGAACCTGAAAGTCTGAGTTGAGTCTCACACTGTACCTCTGAGTGATCCTAATGCTGTGCAGTGAAATTTTAGAGGTTCTGGACTGAATATTTTCCAGCTCTGCTCTTGTAGTAAGGGTCTGAAATGATGCTGTACTTGACATTTGAAACAAAAAAGAGTCACTTCATAGCAGTTCACAGTTTGTTTGTTTGTTTGTTTTGGTTTTTTGAGACAGCTATTAATCACCTCCCATGTGACTACCAGATTACTGCTTAGCTTTAGTTGGGATTAATGGCCCCCCATTCTACTCTTTCTACCCTCTCCTTCCTCTTCTTCCTCTTCCTCCTCCCGATGTGTCTATTTACAGGTGCATTTGGAAGACAAAAGATATCAAGTGTCTTCCTTAATCAACCCCCACTTTATTTTTTGAGAAGAGTCTCTCACTGAACCTGGAGCTTGCCAATTTGGTTAGACAAGTAGTCGGAAGGCCCCAAAATCCCCCTCTCTCTGCCTCTCATCCTTCCTTTTTTAAACTTTTTATGACACTTGCTTTCACCATTTGCCTTATTTGATTTTCTGGTACTTGCTTGTTGGAAGCTACAGGAGAACTTGGGTATCTATTTCCAGGGCTTATATTTTGGTTTTCCAAGTTTCCTGGTATTTTGCTGGGTCAGTTCCCATCATTTCAAACCAGTTCCTGAGATTCCTGTAATGTCGCAGCCTACCTATATCTTTGCCACAAAGCTCAGCTCCTCCCAGAAGGTCAAGTGTTTCACGTTTCATATCTGTGCACCTCACACCAAAAAAAGCCCACCTCAGTGGTCCCCTGACTGACTCTACACAGAGATTATTGAAATGGGGGTGTTGAAATATCAGGAACCAGAGGCTGGATAGCCCAGAGACCTAGAGGTTGAACCAAACATGACTGGCAAAAAAAAAAAAAAAAAAAAAAAAAAAAAAAAAAAGCCCAGAACACAAAACACAAAAAAAACCAAACAACAAAAGACCCCAGAAAAATCAATGATGACTCCTAATGATGTTCTGCTGTACTCATAGATCAGTGCCTAGTCAAGTTGTCATCAGAGAGGCTTCCTCTGGCAGCTTATGGGAGCAAATGCAGAGACCTACAGCCAAATATTAGGATGAGAGGGAGCCCAGGTTGGAGGGCTCCATTGTGTCACTTCCCTCAGAACTTGGGAACCCCAAGGAAAAGGGGGAGGAAGAATTGTGGGCATCAGAGGGGTTAAGGACACCAGGAGAGCACAGCCAGTGGAAACAGCTAAGCAAGTCTCAAGGGTTCTCACAGAGACTAAAGTGGCAATCGTGGAACCTGCATGGGCCTGCACTAGGTCTTCTGCATATATGTTATGGTTGTTGGCTTGATGTTTGGGGATACTCCTGACAGTGAGAGTGGGGGTGTCTCTGACTCTTTGGCCTCTTAGGACACTTTTCCTCCTACTGGGTTGCCTTGCCCAGTCTTGATGTAAGGGTTTGTTCCTAGTCTTATTGTAACTTGTTATGCTGTGTTCCGTTGATATCCCTGTGAGGGGTGTTCTTTGCTGAAAGTAGGGTGGTAGATATGGAGAAGAGGGGCGTTGTGGGGGAACTGGGAGGAGTGAGGAAGGGGAAGCTATGGTTGGGAGGTACTATATGAGAAAATACAAAAGAAAAAAACACCATCTTAGGTATTTTCTTGCAATCCCTTTGTAGTCATTAAATCTGTTTGAATACATGTTTACCAACCCCAGACTTTATTTCCCAGCTTCTCTTGCAGCTAGCTCCTAGTCAGTGTGAGAGGGAAAACTGAAATAAGTAGCAACCTCCAGCTTTTTATACCATATAAAATGTACAAATGGATGCATAGACAACAGCTGGAACATCCATTGAAGACACTGAACAAGAAGGTGGTTGTGATGGCAGAACAAGAATATAAATCAGTCCAGGTCCCCAGCCCAAAGGGCCAATATATCACACACACGTGTTTACATTCCTGCTGCTAAGGAAAGAAATGCAGATGTCTAATTTAGATCACTTTTCCATTTAGACTTTGTTAGCACAGTCAGAACCTATATCTGAAATAACAACGAGCTTTGGGCTCATTTATTCACAGCTCTGTGCCTTGTGTTACCAGTGGTGTTTGAATATCAACTCTTTCAATATTTAGTGAAAAGAAAAATTCAAGCATCAGTAACCAGACAGTGAGCTGTGTTCTCAGGAGACTCTGTCTCTTCTTCCTTCTGCAGATCACCTAAAGTCCAGCCAAGCCACCATTCTCAACACTCTTTCCTACCTGCATACCTAGTCCCTACTCTTCCACCTGAATGCATGCCATACCCCACTTTTTAGCCTAAAAGACTCCTACTTACTCTTCAAGGTCCTGTACTAACCTTCTAAGGCAGGGTTAAGTCTTTGCCATTAGTTTCTGAAGCACTTTCTAACAAACAGTTTTATTATAGAATTTTTAGTGTTGGACAACTCTGCTAAAATGCAAAGTTTTCAAGGGTAGGAATGCTATTTCCACTTGACAGCCAACAAATATTGATTGAGATCATGGCATGTGCCAAGGCTTGCTCTAAGCATTGGGGATGGAGCCAAGACATAGTTCTTGTGCTTTGGGATTGTGATTGAGCAGGTGCAGTGGTAACAATTCTACAGTGCCGGGACCCAGCACTGAGACAAGAGACATGTCACCTCACTACTTAGGCCCCAACTGAATTGAGGCACAGACTTAAGCCCTGACTGTGATAACTGAGCTAACTCCAAATTCTCCAATACACTTTTAGGCCACACCTATTAAAGGAGAACCTGACACGAAGTAGGTATTCAAAAATATACACTAAAGCAAATAATAGTGGCTCATTACTCTTTTAAATAAAAAGCACAATTATCACAATTTTAACCCTTAGTGTGACTCTTCTCATTTAACTTATTTTTATAGGATATATTCTATGATTATTAATTTCATTTTATAGGTGAGGATATTGAAACAGAGAGAAGCTAAATCATTTTTCTAGTGGACATATCCATGAAGAGATAGAGCTGGGATTTGAATCCAACTGTCTGGATTCCAAGGTTCCAGCTCTCAGATGTACATTATTAGATAAGAAGGTATCTTTTGACACACTAGCTTTCTGTTGGCATAGAGATAATTGTACTGTATTAGGATATATCTATGAGAAATAAGTAATATTTTCTCCTCTTACTATAGATAATAGAATTGGAACTGAGATATAAAAGTATTTATTACCAGAAATTATGAAGGGCGCAAATTGCAGTTAAGACATAACCAAGCTTGGTTTTACCACTTTATATTACTTTTCCTTTCCTAGGTTACTATTACCTCCTAGGTTACTAAGAGAGATTTGGCTCCTAGCTTCAAAAGCACTAGCCCATATTTGGTCAGTTCTGTGTGCTTGAACAGGACATTATGGCAAAAGGCACAGAGGAGAGCTGTTCAGTTCATGGTCTGTCTGGAAGCAGACAGTATTATGATGGGGAGCAACTGAAGATAACAGAACCCTCTCCCCTTAAGTGAGTTGCTTTCTCCAGCTCTCTCCACCTCCTAAGTTTCCAGAACCTTCCAAAACAGTACCCAATCATGGGCCTTTGGGGGAGGACATTTCGTATACAATTATAGCATGCATGTTCCCAGTTTCTTAACCTAGTGCCCATCTACCAGATGCTAGACAATTGCAGTCAAAAGAGTGGGGAGGTGATAAATGAAAAAGAATAAGAAGAGGAGGAGACAGAAAAGAGGGAATGTAAGCCTTTCCTGGAGATCTTCCTCCTTCTTGGGACTCAGATTGACAGAATAATGTAGAATTAAAAGACAGTCAGCTCTGCATGAACACCCTGCAGCAAATCTCCTTTTCCTTATTGTTCTTACCTTTCCACATGTCACTTTGCATTTGTACAATGCATCCCATCCATTGGTAACACTGTCTGATTAGAAGCCGGATCCATTTCCCTGTTTAAACATGAAGCTGCCCACAGTGTGGAAATGTTGCAGAAGATGACCTGCGCTGAATAGGAGTTTTGTTTTTCCAGGAAAGTTACAAGTTGCATTTGCAGGTTTTTAAATTTAGGACAGTTTTTTCCCCTTTCGTATAAATGGAAATAATATTGAACTATTGTTAAATGCTCCGAAAGGCGTGTGAGTAGAGAAATGACCGAAGAGGGGGTGGCGCAGGCTGACATCTATGCTGACTCAGCTCTGAGCTGCAAGATGAAAGGAAAGAGCCCAAGCTGTCTCAGAGGATTCCATACCAATCATGTTAATTGGAAACTGGAAGGAGGAAATGGTCACAATCAACAGATTTATCACCCAAAGGGCTGAGCAGTTCATAAATTTAATCCAGCAAAAGAATTAGGAAATAGAATTGATGCTTATAAGAATCGGGGCAGGAGTGGGGAGACTTCTCCAAATAACCTTTCCCAGGCAGAAGGCTGGAAGTGCTTGAACATATTTTATTTGAAGCTATTAGAAATATGAAAAGAGGGCTTTCTCCCAGCCCCTGGCTGAAGTATTGTGACTTTGTTTTTATAGTTTTTACAAAAGAAGAACAATAAAGAGACGCAAACAGGGTAGTTAAGTTTAATGGTGGTAAAATCCAGACACCTGAATATATGTCATTTAGTTTCCTCCAAACCTCTCCCCATTGAGGTTGCCATTAATTAGCATGGAAATGTGTTACAGAGCCAATTTTGCACGAGGTTTGTTAGCTTGGTTACTTTATGAAAAGGAGAAGTAAAACAACCAGAAATATGTTTGTCACTCCATTGCAGAAAGAGGTAGAGGAAAGTCATCTAAAACAGCCTGGGGGTTCCAGGTGCAACACTGAGATGCCAACCCTCCAGAGTCCCATCAGCAGCGTCCTTCCACGACAGGGCAAGACTGCCCTGGGACAAATGAACCGGATCACTCCTGTGTTGGTGAGTTTTAATTGTTAACTGGATGCAATCTACAGTTAACCTGGGAAGGGATTTTCAATGAGGGACTGTCTACATCAGAATGGCCAGTGAGCATGTCTATGGGTTTATGTTGATTATACTAACTGATACAGGAAGATCCAGCCCACTGTGAGCTTCATCATTCCCTGAGTATGGGTCCTGTACTATGTGACAGCAGTGAGGCTGAGCTGAATAGCAAACACATGCATTTATCCTCTCTGCTTTGACTGCGGATGTGATGTGACCAGCTGGTTTCGGCTCCTGCTGCCCTGACTTCCCTGTTGGGATGGACAGTAACCCTTTCGTCTTTTGATGGGAGTATTTCATCACAGCAACAGAAATGAGTGAGAGCAGGACACCTGAGTTCCACCAAGAGCCTCCTCCAACTGAGGCAGAGGCAGCATTGGGAACCCAATATCTAAGGATCTACATGGTCACAAACAGCTGGGCACTGAGGGAGGAGACTGAGGTCCAGAAGGTTTTGCACAAAGCTGTATACAATTATCATGTGAAAAAAAAACCTAGTTGGCAAAAAGGAAGGGTGGCCTCTTTCTACCTTTTCCCTACAAAGCCATCTTGAACCAGCCATTGGTGTCACTGGTAGAGGCAGAAGCACTCTGGAGTGTTTGCAGGTGACCAACCCACGGTTCATTCGAACACTATGCACACATTTAATATGCTAATGAAACCTGTGACACATGAAGTTGCAGGTAACAGACATGCAGGAGAAAGTCAGAACCATGAGACAACCACCCGATCTTTCAAGCTCTGGTGACACTAGAGCTACTGAACTCTCTTGGCTTCCATTTGCTTTCTCTCTTGGGAGCTTACAGTCTTTCAAGAAACTGTCCCTGCTCAATTCTTCATTTAGCAACTTAAGAATCTAAATGCACTAGTGGTGCCCCCCGGCCTTGTTATCAGTCGATATCATCACTGTCCCTATGCCAGGCACCTTCGATTATCCTCATCCTTCAGGTGAGGGAATCGAGGTTGGTGTATGTTAGGACCTCAAGTGACAGAGCTCATTAGGAAAGAGCCAAGATTAGAAATGTGAGATCCAACTCCTTGCCCATAGTTAGCCAGTGAGTGGCTATTCTATTGTATTACTTAATACAGAGCGTGGGTGTCATCACCCACAGTGTCTTGCTTGCTTCCAACCTGCCAAATAGACCATTTACCTGGCTGCTAGAACTTTAAGGGCAGGACTGTGAAATGAACAAATAACGGTAAGTTTTCTCAAGCCCCTCAGTGAGACAAGCAGAGCCCCCCACTTCCTGCTTGATTTATTTGCACTGTTTACCACCACAGGACCAGATGTATGTCACTCAATAAAGCACAACTCAGCACGTGCAGTCTCCACATAAGTTGTTTCTCAGTACAAATTTAACAAAGAGCATGATCAAAGCTAAAGAAAATTATTAAAAGTGACCTCATTAAACACATTATATGGCAAATATTTCAACACAATCACCCTTCAGTCTCTGTGAAGATTAGTTCCAGGAATCCCTGGCAGATATCAGAATTTGTGGATGCTCATGTGCTTTATATACAACTGAGAGAAAAATGGAGGCAGCCTCAGAACTTAGAAGTGTCAGGAGAAACTGAGGAGTTATTGGAGTCTATAGAAAATGTCATAAGTGAATGGAAAGCTGCTAATGTCTAGAAAAGCCTTGCAAGTTTGAAAACCTTGCTGAAGTATCCTTTTAAGTTATTTTTTAAAAATATAATAATTTTTGTTTAGTCTTTGATTTCATACCATATTTTTCAATGATATTCACTCAACATTCCTTCTGCCAACTCCTCTCAGATCCTTACACATCCCTCTCCCACCTTCATATCCTTTTAAAATTATATACATATTTATGCATATATATGTATCTCAATGAATCTAATTAGTGCTACACACTTATGAATGGATGAAATTTCCATATAAATGAATGAAACTGGAAAAATTTATGCTGAGTAAGGTAACCCAAACCTAGGAAGACACATTGCATCTGTGTCTCTCTGATGAAGATATCCTTTGCTGAGTTGCTTGTTTTATTATAGTTATTTACTGCCTTCTGTAAAGAAGGGGAGACATGCTGACTTTTTAAGTTTGGTACAGTGGAAAGGATGGAGCTTTGGAATGGGAAAGGTGTTCAGACTCCATTGTTATTGCTCATTTATTCTGCACACTTGAACAATTTAAACAACTCTTCATCCCAAGGCTTTTCCTCTGAAAGAGAAGAGAGAGTTTTTCAACTTGCAGTTCTGTAGGATTCCAAATGTGGTAAAGGTGCCTGGAACCCTCTCAAATAACAGGAAATATCCCATGAATGGTTTCCTGGAACCTCTCAGATCATAGGAAACACTGTGTGGTAGTTTGAATGTAATTGGACCCCATAAGCTCATAAGGAGTGGCACTATTAGGAGGTGTGGCTTTGGTGGAGTGGTTATGGCCTTGTTGGGGGCAAATGTGTTACTATGGGGCCAGGCTTTGAGGTTTTCTATGCTCAGGATACTACCCAGTGTTTCAGTTGACTTCCTGTGGCCTGTAAGATATAGGACTTTCATCTACTTCACCAGCACCATGTCTGCCTGCATATCATCACACTCCCCACCATGATGATAAAGGACTAAACCTCTGAAATTGTAAGTGATCCAACCCAATTAAATGTTTTCATTTATAAGAGTAGCCATGGTCATGGTGTCTCTTCATAGCAATAAAAACCCAAGACATCCAGAGATCCACAAGCCTCTGCCTTCCCAGTGCTGGGATTAAGGGTGTGCCCCATCACACCTGGCTCTAAGCTTTTCTTTAGTTCCTTTCTACAAGTTGGAAATTTAGCTGGGTGGGATGTTGCCCTGAGGTCACCACTTCCTTTATTCCATTTCTTAATCCATTTATTTCCTTGAACACAGGATTTAGCTCCATTCCACTTCCTGTTTTTTTTCTCCTCTACATTTTTTAATTTACCCTGCACAGCTTGCTCTTTTTCATTATCCATCTTCATTAGAGTTGCCACTAATAACGACATGACAGAGTCAATACTAAGCTGTTTTGAGATTTCCTCTGCCAATGCAATTTATCCAAAACTCTTCACTTTAAGCCTCAGGCAGACTTTGGACAAGGGCAAAAGGCAGTTACTTTCTTTCCTAAAATATCACAAGAATAATCTCTAGGCAACATACTAAAATTCTTCTCTGAAACCTCTTGAGTGAGCCCCCGACAGTTCAAATGACTCAGCACCACTGTCTTCCATGCTTCTACTAGTATGGACCATTAAGCAGTGCTTAAAGCATTCCACCCAAAGTACCAAAGTCCAAATTCCTCCAAAGACATGGTCATGCCTATCACAGTAATACTCCAGTCTCTTGTACCAACTTCTGTCTTAGGGTTTCTATTGCTATGAAGAGACACCATGATAACAGCAACTCTTATAAGAAAAATACTTAATTGAGGGGGCTCACTTACAGTTTGAGAGGTTCAGTCCATTATCATCATGTTAGGTAGCATGGTGGCATGCAGTCAGACATGTTGCTGGAGAAGTAGCTGAGAGTCCTACATCTTGCAGGCAACAGGAAGTCGACTGAAACACTGAGCAGTATCCTGAGCATAGGAAACCTCAAAGTCCACCCCCATAGTGACACACTTCCTCCACCAAGGCCATACCCTCTCCAAGAAAGCAATACCTCCTAATAGTGCCACTCCTCATGAGATTATGGGGCTAATTACATTCAAACTACCACATAACCCTGTGAACAGTTCCCTGGAAAACCTCTCAACTCACAGGAAATTGCCCATGAAAGATTTCCTGAAACTCTCTTAGATCACAGGAAGCAGCCTGTTAATGATTTCCTGGAACCCTCTCAGACCACAGGAAATTCCCCATTAATGATTTCCTGGAACCCTCTCAACTTTTGGGCTATAACAATAACTACTAAAATTCCCCCATTGTTTTATAATGTCACTCATTGCCTTTCTGTGCTGCTATTTCTTCCAGCTTTTACCCCAAACTTGTATGGTCAGCCAGACTGGTGGTGGAGAGCATATCTTGGGGAACAAAGAGATGAAATTCTCACCTGAGGCTTCACAGCACAACATAGGCTGTTTCTAGAACCCATGCCTTGGACACTCACATCCACTGCTCACAATGACAACTTCACCTTTCTGGTCCTGCTTCCCCATATGCAGGGTGCCAACTCTCCCTCCACCTGGCAGAGCCACTGTGCAGATTGATTGGATATGCAATGAGCCAGGGCTGTGTCGGGCCCAATATTCAGTGACAGGTAGGATGAAATTTATTATAAGTTGACATGGCAGTAATTGTCCTGTGACTGATAGATAGTGGTTCTTGCCTTTGGATGGTGACAGGAATATCTTGCAGTCCCCTATTTATATAAATGAATATATGCACAGACTTCAAAAGAAGAGCAAGAAAAAAAAGAGTGAACTCTTCTGGCATATAAATGGAAAAGTCACTCTGAAGAACTCCTCTCCTTTCTCAAATTCAGAAATGTTCACAGACACTGCTCTAAGCTTGAGGACAAATGTGTCACACCCTCAGGAAGGTAGAGGGAAGAAGCTGACCAGCGAGCGTTACTTGGTATTAAGCTGAGTGGCTGAATGGCGTATGACATATTCCTTTAGAAAGCAGAGTCCCTAGCCAAAACAAGTAACAGGAATGTTCCCATGATTAACAAGGTGCCAACATATTGGCCAATAATTCAGCAAACAGCTAGCAGCTGGCCCCAGGACACAGGAGAATGATTCACGAGGCTTCACTCTATTCAGCAGTGAAGAGGACACAGGTCCTGGCACAAAAACCGTATTTCTTACTGGCTTTGTCCAGAGAAAAGCTTCCCCTAGATTAAGAAGTAAGTTCCTTGGAGCACTTACATCCTGATTAGAGAAACACAAACCCTTTGTGGCTATCTCTGTAACCTAAGGGCTGTTGGAGAGGAAGCAGGCAATGACATCCTAAAACCATAAATATCACACCGTCCCAGCCAGATCCTCTTTGGGTGCACTAATGCAAGGGCCCAGAACTCAGTTGTGCGTTTCAGCTGAATAACAACGGGATATCTCACTTCAGGGGAGGAGGCTAGGCCGTCACTAGAGCTGAATTCTACAAGAGAAGATAAAGACAAAGAGAGAGATAGAAGAACAACTTCTATATCAGAAAGAAGAGCGAAAGAGGAAGGAAAGGTGGGGGGCAGGCAGGGGATGAGAAAGGAGAGACCTAGAAGAATAGAGGGTCTCGGTTACTCAGGTGTGCCTTCTGCACCTTGTTAAGCCCTCATCAACATTTTCTCATTTAGCATTAAGGACAGAATTATAAGGTAGGATGGGCTGTTTTACAGGGGGGGGGGGGATAACAAAAGCAGGGTGAGTAACCAGGGTCACTCCTTAAGGAACTGAAGCACTAGGGATTAGAATCAAGGAAGGAGGAGAGGAGAAGAAGGCCCAAAGAAAAGGCAGATAAGAAGATCCTGAGAATGACTGGAAGAGGCCATTGGCTTCATTGTTGGCAAATTAGAGGATTTTCTATCACAGTCAAATGGGCATAAACCCATAGACGCTTTAATTGTTCTAAGCTTAACTTTCCGCCCCAGAAAGTAAAACTGCAATTAGAAGTGAGACCGGCTGGAGGTTCCTTCTCGCTAATAAGGATGAAGAATGGCAGCCTGGTGGGCCAATTTGTTAGCAGGGACCACCTTCTGCAAATTCAAAAGCGTTTGCAAGCTGCCAGTGCCCTGGGCTTTTTTGCATGCTAGCAAAGAACTCCACAGGATGCAGGGACAGAGCATCTCAGAATAGCTTGCCAGCATCCATTTAGGCAGAGGAGCCAGGAACCTAGGAAAATTCTTGTCCTGGACTCCAAGAAAATGCCCCTGATTAACTCAACATTGGAACTAGGGTAAAGGCTTCTACCTCTTACTCCATTCCCCCCCCCCAATAAATAGAAACAGGAAGACAAAGGCAAGGAGGGGCTGTAAAAGGACCCAGGCTTTCTTTATCTGAGAGAAGGAAAGTTCTAGTAGAAGCAAGAACTAAATAGAAGGAGAAACACAAATATGCCTCAGTATGTATTCTTCAAGCACTGATTACTCTTGCCTATGCTGTGATATGTGCTGGTTCACAACAAGCCAGATGTAGCAGGAATTTTAAAAGGTCTTATTAATAAAATCAAACCTGGAGCCAGGTATTGGGGTGAATGTTGGAAGATCAGAGAAGCAGAACAAGCCACAGCTTCCTCACCTTGCCAGTTCCTCAGCTGATCCTGTTTCCTCAGACTGGAAGCCTCTCAGTCCTCATCCAGAATGAATCTCAGCTGAACTGTTGCTCAAAAGCCTAAAAGCTTAATCAGCCTGGTTTTCATGCCTTATATACTTTTCTGCTTTCTGCCATCACTTTCTGGGATTAAAGGCGTGTGTCACCATGCCTGGCTGTTTCCAGTATGACCTTGAACTCACAGAGATCCAGGCAGACCTCTCTGCCTCTGAAATGCTAGGATTAAAGCCGTGTGTGCCACCATTTTCAGGCCTCTATATCTAGTGGCTGTTTTGTTCTCTGACCCCAGATAAGTTTATTAGGGTGCCCGATATTTTGGGGAACACAATATAACTACAGTCAGTTGTCCAGCTCACTGGACAGAAGTCAGAATTCATACCTGAGTATAACCAGCTCATAGCCTAGGGACTCGGCTTTCTGATTGTCATCCCTCCTAAGGCTCAGCATGTATTCCGTGTACCTGATGTTCGTTTGACTGACACTTCTTATAAATGAGAGAAAACATTTAAAAGTGTACTAGGCAGAAGCAAACTCATTTATTCATTCAGCACCAGTTTAGGGGCCCCTGGACAGTACGCCTCCACAATGGAGAAGTTAGCCATTGTCTCATTTTGATAGCAAGGGAAGAGCCACTGGGGCTTGCTCTGAAGGGCAGAGGAGATTGCATGGAAGATGGACTGCTTTAGCAACATGGCTCCTAGTGTCTCTCTGAGAAATGGGACAGTCATAAGACAACCCCAGGATAAGGAGAAAGGCCGTGGAAACCCCTGTGTCTCCAGAACAGGATGGGTGAGTCCCAAGGATGAAGAGGTGAGAGTTGAATCTACAGAATGTGACCCTTGTCCTCATGACGTCTTCTCTAATCCTTGCATCAACTTTAACACTGGACCTGTTTCCAAGACAACACAGGCCAGGGCCTTCTTGGGTCCTACACATTTTTGGAGAACATTCTGCAGATCTCAGCCAAGATACACTGATGGAGTGATGAATGGGGGCGTCATTTAAAACCCAAAGCTCTACCTGGGCTCCTTCTGTGCTCTTGAGCTCTAGCATTGAACTAGTTCACACCAAGTGACTCAGTTCCAACGTCCTTCAGTCAAAGTAAAATTCCAACTTGTAACTTGGAGGCACCATTTCTGCCTTCAGCAGTACTTCAGCAGTCCTATGCCCCAGCCCCCTCAGCTCTATTAACTTCTATCCCTTCCCTCCCATCTTCTGTTGTGAGCGTTCATCATCCCCACATGACCTCAAACTCAGTGTCTCCATATATAGTCCAAATCCAGTGTCTGCCATGTGGCTGATGTTCAAAACATCTTGAAAAATAAAGCAAGAATTGCCCAATGGTCTTGAACTTGTAGGGGCACAGATAATCATGTCTGGAGTTCATGGTGAAGAGGGCTGGTACCTCATCAAAGCAGAGAGAGAGAGAGAGAGAGAGAGAGAGAGAGAGAGAGAGAACATAGGTGTGTGTACGTGTGAAATTCCAGTACCCCTTTCAAAGTCACCACCTCAGTATCATCATGTATGTCTGCATGTCTATCTAGTCTACTCAAAGTTCCACCCTCCTATAGGCTCCATCACATCTTCCAAACCCTTAGCCCATGGGCCTTTGGGTCACATTCAAGATACAAATATAACTGTACATTCTCAGGAGAATGTTCTCTGCCTGGGCAGACACTGAGCTCTGAGCAGAAATCAGCAAGGTGAGAAGTCACACACCACTTGGGGCCTTTCCCAGGCCCCTCCCCACATGCATTTCCCTCTTCCTTGAGAGTGCACAGCTGCCTCACTAATGAACATATTCCCCCCCCCCACCCCTGTCAGATGATCTTCCAAGTGGAATACTGCCTCCACACATTCCACTCTCTTACCTGAAGAGCTATTTTGAGCTGGCACCTCATTTACTTGCACATTTGGTGAGCAGCTTAATGGCTTCTCCTGGGACTCATTCATTTGTGCAGTTAGGGAGGCTGAGAAGGAGGTCGTCACACAGTCAGACGCAGGGTGGGTCTCAGAAGTGCAGCCAGTGTGACAGTTTTGTACATTGTTGGAGCCTCTTTACCCAGGGGAAGGGAGGCTGATACTTTCATGTCATTGGCTGGGGAGCCTCAGGAGGGAACACCGGGCTACATGAGTTAGAGGAGGGAGATCAAAATCTTCCTTCTACAACATATATCCATACCCTGATGCCCCAAAACCTGTGAACATTTTCTTACACGGTAAAAGGGACCTTGCAGATATGATTAAGATCAGGGACATGGCCTGTGTTATCCAGGTGTTCCCAATGCAATCACGGGGATTTATGAATGGAAGAGGAAGTCAGGAGAGCAGAGAGAAATGTGAAGGTACTGGAAAGCTGACTTTGAAAACAGAGGAAAAGACCATGAATCAAGAAACCTAGAAAAGACTAACCCGGCCTTCCTGCAGTTTTCAGAAGGGAAGCAACCTTGCTGACAAATCCACTTTACCCATTGAGAACTGTGTCACACATTTTCTCTGCAGGACAATAAGAGAGTAAATTCTATGTTGTCTTAAGTCACTTATGGCCATAAGAATGTGTTACGGGAGCTGCAGGAAATGAATAGAGGGGTCTTATAGCAAAAATGGATCTTCATTTCTTCATTGACCCACCCAACAAATGAACTATAAAGCAAAGCCCATGTAAGGGCATGCCCATGAGGGCATGACAGTGTTTTATGTTTTACATTGTTCACAGTCTTTAAGGAACATTAGTAGGATAGTATCAAAGGGCAATGTATGCTGGAATATGGGGGTGCCCAGGGCCACAGGCCAGTACAGAAGGGAATCAGTGGAGGAACTTGATTGTATCACAGACCATGCAGGGAAGAGAGTGGGAGAGGTGAATCACTAGGAAGGCCTGAAAGGATGCGTATGTATCAGTCGGTTGGGGAGGATCAAAGGTACCTGGGAGCAGGAGGAGTGGGTAGAGGGGCAGAAAAGCATGGAAGAGTACTGACTTCTTAAGGAATGTGGGACTGCAGAAGCATAGAGTGCTAGGTGGGTAGAAAAGGGGGCTATGAGTCTAGATGGATAGGTAGGGCCACATCAAAGGAACATGGTCATGCAAGAGAAGTATTGGGAAGAAGAAACCTAGGTACCTTGATATGAATTTAAGTGGATTTGAAGTGTGTTGTACTTATTCATAAGAAGCCATTGAACTTGAACATGTATTTCTTCACCATAACTGTGTTTCTTTTAATTAAAATTGGCCATACTCCAAAATCTCCTAGAAAAATGTATAGTCCAAGAAGATTGCTTTCTCTTCATTCAGCTTTGCATACCTTGGCTCACTGTCATCCTCTTGGTGTTCCAGCCTTAGGATGCTTGCTTCCAGGAAAGCCCCAGTAGAGGCAGAGGAGGGTTCAAGATTAAGGTCTGCCCTGAAAGAGTCAGATGACGATGCATAGAACAGACAGAGGTAAAACAGAAAGCAAGAACTTCAGACATCTAGGTCAAAGCTGTTGAGGTCAGAAGCTTAGCAGAGGGGAACGTGCCAAGGAGCACGTGGAGGTGGACCACTAGCTGACTGTATTAAACTCCACATGGAGGCCGGGCGGTGGTGGTGCACGCCTTTAATTCCAGCACTCGGGAGGCAGAGCCAGGTGGATCTCTGTGAGTTCGAGGCCAGCCTGGGCTACCAAGTGAGTCCCAGGAAAGGCGCAAAGCTACACAGAGAAACCCTGTCTCGAAAAATCAAAAAAAATAAAATAAAATAAAAAAATAAACTCCACATGGAATGGTCCAGGTCTTCCCATTCAAGAGTGCAGTGACTGGAAAGATGCACTTATTTACATCCACTGCCCTACCCAAGTTTATGTTCAGCTAAAATGCTGGGTTGTGACTTTATCTGAAAATAGGTGAGCACACACTGAGTGAGGATGCATCCTGCTCCAAGGACTGATGTAGGAGGAGAAGAGAACACAGACATCAAGGAAAGAGGCTATAGGGAGGTGGAGGCAGAGATTAGGAGGACTTAACTTCAAGTCATGGGACACCAAAGATTCCTTAGAGCCATGGGAAGCCCAGAAGAGAGCAGGAAAGGTTCTCCCCTGCAGTCTTCAGAGAGAACACATTGCTGACACTTGGCTTCCAAATTTTCCTTGTCAGAATTATGGGAGAATGTACTTCTGTAGCTTTCAACCATATAGTTATTTGTTACCACAGGAAGCATTATAGTAGGAAGCTAATAGACAGGCCATGGGGCTGGGTTCTGACTTTGGAGGGAACATGTTAAGGTAAGGGTCCAGATAGGAGTTAGTTATTCCACTGAACAAGTTTTTCCTGAGTTCTTGAGTCAGCAATTGGGCTTGTGTGAGTGCTCGTGGAATTGTGTGTGTGTGTGTGTGTGTGTGTGTGTGTGTGTGTGTGTGTGTGTG
>CABHPP010106196.1:1576-14337 GCA_902168425.1 Peromyscus attwateri | reverse complement strand
ACACACACACACTATATATATATATATATATATATATATATATATATATATATAATTAAAATTAAAAAACAAACCTTATGAAAAATATGTTTTGGGCAATGGGGCAACATAAAACCCCCAGCACAAATGAGCTTTAAAAGACTGATGTTATCAGCTCACATGGCATCCAGAATGGAGCAGACTCTGGGTATTCAGTTCTAGAAAATCTTCCATTTCCTTAGCTTCCCTGGCTCCATCTTCCCAGAGTCAGCTTTGTTCCCACACCGGTCACACATCACCTGTAACAACTCCAGGCACTGTTATCTGTAAGACAGACAATGCAAAATTAACAAATGCTGCAGGATTATCTTCTCAAGAGTGAAGAGCCACTCGATAGATGTTGCCTGGTTTTCTCTTGCCTGAAAGGTTCATTCTTAACCCATTCACCAGCACAGAGGCTGGGCTTATCATGCATACTTTGGACCACCACACTGATGGTTCCTCATCCCATTCATCTGACAACACATAGTAATGAGCCCTACATATTCTGCTTCCTCAATACCTCGAGATTTCTGCCTTAATTAAGACATTAAGTGCCTCTCATGAGGATCATTCATTTTTGTCCTCCTAATTTTCATGTTCTGTGCTCCACTACTCATCCTAATCCTTAAATAAAATTTACTGAAGATAGCTTTTTAAGAGGGATCACCTGATGCCCCACACACCCTAGAAAATGGCCACGTTTTCTCTCAGCGTGCAGTCTAGACTGCAACTGGGCATTCATACTCTCCCCAAGCTAGTCATACTTCCTTCCCCACTGTGACAGTCTTCGAATCCTAATGATTTATGGTGGCTTTTTATTGATCATGTTAGCGAGGCATTATGCTAAATTTTCTCTGCGCATTATATCAGTTGCTCTGTGACAGCTCTCTGTGAAGCAGATATTATTGTCATGACAAATGAAGCTGAATTTCAGGCAGGTCAAGTAGTTTTCTCAAGACCACCTTGAAGTTATTTGAGCTCTGGGTGTGAGCTGAACCTAGGAACTAGGATTCTTCAAAGCTCTTGCCTCTAACCCCTTTATCACACATCTTTTGTCTTCCTCCATCTGAGTTTTTCTCCTATCTAGAAATATTTGATCTAGTCAATTGCTAATGAATCCTACAAATATTTTTGAAAGCTTCTTCTACACCAGGGTCTGTACTACCTACAAGAGATCCAATGACAAGGTAGATCTCACAAGACTTTTTACTTTCTTTTTAAAAATTATCATTCTATGATAATTTCATACATGAATACAATGTATCTAGATCATATTTATCCCCTACTTTCTCTCTGTAACCTCTGAATAACCTCTACTATCCTCCTTGCAATTTCATGCCAGGGACTTCCTCCCCCCTTTTCCTCCTTCTCCTCTTTTTTTCTTCCTCCTTCTTACTAACCCACTGAGCCTACTTAGTGTTTCCAATATGTGCAAAAATGTAGGAAGCCGTACACTGGAGTGTGGGCAACCTACCTACCAGGGGCTACCACTGAAGAAAACTTAAGTCTCTTTCACCCAGCAATCATAAATTTCCAACAGCACTTCAGCTAGGGAGTAGGGCCTTGTGAGCTCCTCCCATGTTCATGTTTCAGTGTTGACTGGCTTGATCTTGTGTAGATTTTGTGCCGGGAACCGCAGCTACTTCCATCTGGATTCTATTTCTAAGACATGTTGTACATGGTAAATATGTCTGGAGCAAACCCAGCAAGGCCATGTCTTCCTTGTTTGCTGAAGTTTTTGTTGTCCAGACTATATACCTCTCTACAACTGCCTTCAGAGTTCTACCCTATCTTTTTATTTCTCTGTCACTACATACAGCAGTCGTAATCCTTTATCTGTCCCCAGGACCCCTTAGACAATTGCCATATACATCTATCTCTCATACTACCTTCTGGTAGATACCAGTTATTTCTTTGAAGAGTGCATTCTATACAGACTTATAGTATAATAGATAATAATATTAATAGCCTGCTGTCAATGTGTTTTTTGAGATGGCACTCTGGACAAGATTGTGCTAACAACCACAAGGAAGTAACTATGAAGATACTGAAAACATATTTGCCACCCTTAAGGATTCTGCATTCAAGTGTTGTAAACATATAATTTCTAGGGCCAGGCTTCCATATAAGCATAACATTGATTAAGTTAACCGAACTCATACATTCTGCAGACTTATACCTTGACCAGGTATTGACCACAGACTGTGTTCTACAAGTCTTGTGTGCATATGTTTGTGTGAATTAGGATGTTGCTGCTCTACTCCTGATAATTCTTTTGCTAATAGGAAGACCTGGTAAAATACACCTGGTTTTTCTCTATCTGTATACTCATCCTTCCCAACAACACATGTTCATTAAGAAACCACCAGAGTCCCTTCATCCACAAGAGCATGATTGATTGCTAGAAAGTGACATCATTGCCTACTAGAGTTGGAAGTCACTTGGAAAATGATTTCACCCAAACTTCTCAGCTTATTAGAGAAGTTTAGCAATATTAAGCTAATTGATTTGAAATTGTCCAGTCAAAAATGATAAGATTCATAAATCTGAATGGAATGCAAGGGTCTTACTGTCCTGTGTTGATCTAATGCTATATCAAAAATTAAGGGGATTCTGTTTTTCCATCATTCCAGTACAATGGCAGTTTTTCTGAATGCTCGGGACTTCTGATTGTAATGTCTAAAGAATGATGCTTTAAAAACATCCCATTGTTGCAAAAATGATAGTCTTGGCTCCAAGACAGGTCCGTTTCTGGATTTACTAATTCAGCTCATTAAGTTTAGTCTGTGTCTACAAAGAAAAATGTTGCCTCTTGATTTACTTAGCTTGCAAGACTGTATTTCTTTTTATACACAGAGTTCTGGGACAGTCCCTGAGTCAGCTCTCAGCTACCCTTCTTTCATGATGATTTAGGAAATAGTAGAGAAAGGAAGCTTGAAAGAAAGGGGATGAGTTGGCTAAAAGCCTTCCAAACACAGGAAAGGATGCCTTTGGTTTTATAGGACAAGCCAGACATCAAAGGGCTGAAAGGAAGGCATGAGTTAGGAGTCAGGAGATGGAAATAAGAGTGTTTGGGGGAGGGGCATCTTGTTTGAATTATAACAAAAAAAACTGAGATGGAATAAATAATCACAGGAGAGGAATTAAGATGAGGAATGTAGTGCAGATATGAACATGTTAGTAGCAATAGGATGTCACCTGCAGAGTGAAGCTATGGGGGTGGAGAGGAAGACATGAAGGAAAGGGAAGATACGTGTAATAGAAACCATCAAAAGGAACAGTGATTTTAAGCTTATTTTTAGAGTTCTACCAGCTGACAGAATATAACAATAGTGCTGTTGAAAGCTCAGGGAGGATATAGTGAGAAGAAAGGAAAACAAGAAATCAGGAAATACAGTTTTAAGCCCAGACCTAGAACAGTGGGGACCAACATCGGAATAAAATCAGAAGTTGTATGAATAGACTCTCTTGCTAAATGGTGAGATAAAATAGCAATTATCCATTCCACCTTGAACATCTCTGCACCATCAAATCCTTATCATGTGCATACATGGCTTTGAAGTAAAAAAAAAAATCCCGTAATTCAACAACAAACTCATTAGCATGAATTGGGGGTGTACCCTTGTAGGCTATGGCCTGAGAGTCAAATGAATAAGATGGAGCAAAGTACGACAATGGAGGGACTTTTCTGGTTGAGAAAAAAGCAAGAAGGATATGGGAAATTTTCCAAGGAAGTGAAGCAGTAGGCAGATATTGAAAAATTGAGCATCTACCAGAAACGAGACAGCAAGGGCTCTAGAGGCACACATCCCAGTGCCCACAGCTGTGTGGAGGCTGGAATACAGTGACATTGTTGAGCAAGCACAGGTTGGGCAATATTGGTGGAGTTGGTGCTGAGTTATAAGACTGCGGGGAGAAGTCAAGAAGGGTTCGTATGTCATGAACCTTTCAAAGGATTGCATCATCTTTGAGAGACCAGAGGCCACAAACGCAAATTCACTGGGGCAGATGGACAGCACTAGGTTGGAAAGGAAACAAGAGTACTAACATGTCCTCTTGTAGGCAGTTGTCACAAGAATCTGGCACAGCACCGGGTCATCATCTGATTGCTACACCACAGCCTCTGATACTCAATAGCTCCCCAAATAAAGTGAGCAGTCAAACATTTGATGTAAAACCTCTTCACTTGAGAGCACTGGACATTTTATGAGTTAGGTCATACTGTGCTATGACAACGAAGAAATGCCGATGTTCATAATGTAATAATATAAAACAACAGGCTTATGTCCCACTCAGATAGCCCAATGTGAGCGGAACAAGCCCGCTTTCATGTACTTACGTCCAGAGGGACTTGTGGCCATCAGGGTCATTAAACTTGCATCAGGAGCACTCATTGTCTCTGAAAAGCATTGGCTTGGGCACCCATTGGTTGGGATGAAGCGCTTGCCTTCAGCCTAACTTGAAGGAAGAGTGGGATGGGTCACAGCACACAGTGGCATTCCATAAACCCTCACTTGTCTGCAACTGTAACTCATTTAAAAATCTGTTTAAAGATAATGGAAGGGCCCATGCATGATAGTTGGATTCAGCAGAGAGATGGTAGTTTAAGATCTCTTCTAATGTTCAAGACCTAAGGTTTTAAAAATCATTACAGTTCAGACGCAATGCTGAGGATTGGCCAGAAGGGGGCGATACTAGATGTAGCAGATCTTGTGAAATTGCTTTGGGAAAGCCGTATTGGGGATCCATAACAGTACAGAAAGTGGTCAGTCTAAAGTTCATGAGTCTTTTGCCTTACAAAAGCTTCTCAGTTTCAAGAGGTCCCATTTATTAATTGTTGTGCTCAGTGTTTTGTGCTGCTGGTGTTATATTGAGGAAGTGATTTGATCTGTGCCAATGCGTTCAAGTGTACTTCTACTTTCTCTTCTATTAAGTTTAGTGTAACTGGATTTATGTTGAGGTCTTTGATCCACTTAGACAGCCTACAGAATGGGAAAAGACCTTTACCAACTCCACATCTGACAGAGGACTGATCTTCAAAGTATATAAAGAACTCAAGAAACTAGACATCAAAATACTGAACAATCCAATTAAAAAATGGGCTAAAGAGCTAAACAGAGAATTCTCAAAAGAAGAATCACAAATGGCTGAAAGACATTTAAAGAAATGCTCAACATCCTTAATCATCAGAGAAATGCAAATCAAAACAACTCTGAGATACCACCTTACACCCATCAGAATGGCAATGATCAAAAACACTAATGACAGTCTATGTTGGAGAGGATGCAGAGCAAAGGGAACACTCCTCCACTGTTGGTGAGAATGCAAACTTGTACAACCACTGTGGAAATCAGTATAGCGGTTTCTCAGAAAATTGGGAATCGATCTACCTCAAGACCCAGCCATACCACTCTTGGGCATATACCCAAGGAATGCTCAATCATACCACAAAGAAACATGCTCAACTATGTTCATAGCAGCACTATTTGTAATAGCCAGAACTTGGAAACAATCTAGATGCCTGTCAACCGAAGAATGGATTAAGAAAATATGGTATATATACACAATGGAATACTACTCAGCAGGGAAAAACAATGACAGCATGAAATTTGCAGGCAAATGGATAGATCTAGAAAATATCATCCCAAGTGAGGTAACCCAAACCCAGAAGGACAAACATGGTATGTACTTACTCATAAGTGGATTCTAGATATAAAGCAAAGAACAATCAGACTGCAACCCACAGAACCAGGGAGGCTATATGGCAAGGGGGACCCTAGGATGACTGTGGCTTAGAATAAGTTTTGGTTTTACTCAAAATAAATAAATAAATAAATAAATAAATAAATAAATAAATAAATAAATAAACAACAACAATAACAACAAAAAATAAAGTTCATGTGTTCCCACTAGCTTGGTTTGGTTGTCTCTCCAGGTTTCCCCATCATGATCTCGATGCCCCTTTCTCATAGAAACCCTCTTCCCTGGGGCTGGACTGGGCCCTCTGCATAAGTGAGACAGTTGTGTAGTGTGGTCTACTTAAGGGGCCCCTGATAGTGGGATCAGGATCTATCCCTGGTGCATGAGCTGGCTTTTTGGAGCCCACTGTCTTTGGTGGGACACCTAGCACAGTCTTGATGCAGGGGGAGGGGCTTGGACCTACCTCAGCTGAATGCCTTAATTTGTCAGAGGAGAGAATGGGGGGCCAGGTTTGAAGGAGGGCTGGGAGCGAGCAGCAGAAGAGAGGAGAGGGGGGTTACGGGTGGGCAGCAGGAGAGAAGAGAGGGGGATCTGTGGTTGATGTGTAAAATGAATAAAAAAATTCTTAATTAAAAAAAGGAAGAAAGCGGGGCAGGAGAGCCAGGATTCACCTGAGTGGTGTATTCTCTCTTGGTTTAGAATGAAGAGGACACCCACAGAGTTTATGGGAATTGGCCAAGATGCCCAGGTCAACAGGCAGCCACTGCTGCTCAGAACTGACTCAGCCTGGCTTTATTTATTTATTTATTTTTAAATAGTAGTAGAAAAGTAGAAAAGAAAAGTAATGGAAATGTAAAACCTTTGACTTTGAGAATTGGGCTTTGGGGAGCTTATTTAATACAAACACCCAGTGCCATCGGATTTTGTTCATAACTGATTTTAAATGTGAACCTCCTCAAAGATATTACTTTCTTCTTAACGTATAAGACCTGCCAATGGGTAAACATCAAACAGATAATGTATTCATTCTTTAACCTTGATTTAGACTCTTTTCCCATTACCTTCTGGGAAATCCTCAGCTTAAGCAAGAAATATTTTTATCTTTCTCACCTCTAAACGTGCCCTAGTGCTGGAACAGTAAGCATTCTAATCAGCGTGGTTCCCAACCATCTGCGATGAGATTCTGTGCGAGGATTCATCTAAGTCTCAAATGCTCAGAAGTAGTTAATCCACTTGAGCCTAGAGCAGAAAGGAAAAATCTTAAAAGGAAAGAAGCAGTGTGTGTGTGTGCGTGCTTAATGCAACAGTGCCTTTTTTGCTCAGACAACTAGAACATATATGACAATGTGTATCAAAAAAATTAGTGTTATGTGACATATTTGAATAAACTCTACACAGAATATAGAAGACTCAGGTTTAGCCGTATTTCAAAGATTTATTTATTTTTATTTTATGTGTCTGGGTATTTTATATACATGTATGTCTATACCATGTGCTAGCCTGGTGCCCTCAGGGCTAGAAGAGGCATCAGAGTCCCTGGAGCTGAAGTTACAAATGATTGTTAGCAGTCATGCAGGTACTAGGGATCGAACCAGGGTCCTCTGGGAAAGTACCAAGTGCTCTTAATCACTGAGTCAGCTCTCTAGCCTCTAGGACTTTCGATTTTAGATGATTGTTTCAATAACATTCTATGTAGCCACATGCTGGTTAATCTTTCTCTATTTTATAAATATGAAAATAGACTCGTGAATATAAAACACAAGCTAACTGAGAGCTTTTGTTATTTAAAGTCAGTGTCAGATTTTTCTCTTTCTAATACCATTTCTAAGAGTCTTACACTGGATTCAACAAATATTTGTAAAATATTTGCCAGGGACCTCAGATTTTGATGCATCTAACCTCATACTTAAAATAACCCCTTGTGGTCTGAGCTATTATTCTGGTTAATGACAGCAAAGGAAGCTGGAATGTTCTGGGTTTCATTCTATGGCCAGCAGAGACCAAGAGCAAGGATTCACATATTGCAGCTCTTCATTGTACCATTCTTTTCACTCCCTGCCAAACTCTTCCTAGTAGTGGAAATTCCCCAGGTTTCCTGATCTTTGTCCCTTTGTTTAGAGGGCCAGACAAAAGAGTTATTGGAAGACAAAAACACTTGGTCACCAAACCATTTGGAGACATAGATTTTACTAGTGTGTTTATCCCTCTAATATAAGACAGATTTCAACACAAGAGTTATGATCATAATATCCTTAGGGACTATGATTTTTGACTAGGATGTGTCTTTTTAGGAAAGATTCAGCAAATATCTGAGTTTTCTATTCTTTACACAAATGCAACCATGAGAGCAAAATCAAATGGATTGTACATTGGATCACACACCTATAAAGCCACATACCATAACCATGCATGCTAGACAATGTGGCCTAGGTTAGCACAGAAGTTAATCAGAGGAAAGTCTGAGTGATTTAGATGATAAAGTTAGCAGACAGCCTGAGCATAACCACTGGTACTACGTACAAGGGAAGAGCAGACTTATGAATAAACACACATAACTGGACATAACCTGTAGAATTAAATTTTCAGTGCTATAAAAATTGTTCAGTTGGAGTCATATGAAATCAGTGGATATACTAATGTACTAATTATACTGTAAATGCAAAAATGTTAGAAATGTGGACTTTCCGAGTTAGTTCAGTCAGTAAAGGGCTTGCGTGGAGATATTAGTTCTATACCAAGCATCCATGTAAAGAGTCAGTTCTCATGGCATGTGCTAGAATCCCAGCACTGAGGAGGCTGAGATAGATAGATTCATCAGCCAGCCTAGCCTGATCAGTGACTTTCAGGTCCCTGTAAGAGACCTAATTTCCAAAAGCAAGATGGATGGCTCCTGAGGAAGAATACCTGAGATTGACCTCTGGCCTTCCCATCCACATGTACACAACAAACACACACACACACACACACACACACACACACACACACACACACACACGCACACATGAGAACACATAGGCATACACACCCCCATGTGTACACATACAAAATAATACATAAATATTAGAGATGGGAAATAATTTAATAGAAAAATAAAATGAGTTAAATGATTATCAGTTTAAGGAGTAAGAAAAGGCGCATAGAAGAGACATTAAAACAGAATAACTTGTGGGTAACACTTTGAATACACAGTGGTCACAGTAAAAAGTTGTGGAATTGTACCTCATGAAAATCACCAGAGACAGCCCTAGAGGAATGACCAAATCCATGGACAGGAAACCACAGTCAGCACCTATTTCTAGGAAAGAGAAGAAACATCTGGGAATACCAATATTTGAGAAATGAGATTTCATGATAAATAGCAATAAGAGGAACGATGGTGCCCACTGCTTCCGCTAAAACAGCCTTGTGATTGGCACATAATGGCTGTCAATAACATGTCTTGAATGAATAAATAAACATACACAAAAGAGAAGAGAACAGTTTCAATGTTTTCCCAGCAAAAATAAAATATTGGAGAGCCAGAGAATATAGAGATTATTTGAAGGAGTAAGTTAACATATTGTAAGATTATACACTCAGCTGATAGAGAATAACAAGGTTTTTATTATGTATTGATAGACTTCACAAAAATAGCCATCTGTTAACTATGAAATTAAAATGGTGATGTTGTATAAGGCCAGTAGTGTCCCCATTTTATTGGGTCTGAGAACCACCTAGTGAGCTTTTTAAATCATAGGACATTAGGCTCAGTCCTTGGAGTATCCAAGTCAACACATCTGGGTCAGAGGTTAGGAATCTGCATTTCTAACAAGTTCTCAGGGGAATGAACGTGGTACCTATTTTGGGACAATTCATTTAAGAAGTTTTTCCCAGTTCTTCCCCATTTCTTCACCTATCCAACTTCATGTTTTCTTCTCTTTCTCTCTCTCAATAATAAATACATAAAACAAAAAACAAAGGTCAAAATAAAACACTAAGACAAAAAATTAGCAAATAGCAAAACAAAGCACAAAGTAGATTTAAAAAAAAAAAGAGTCCATTTTGTGTTTGTCAGCTATTCCTGGGCTCTGGAGTGTGGTTGATATACCAGTGACACCCAACTGAGAAAAGTGATTTCCCCTTTACCAGCAGGTACCAACTAACTAGCAATTGTAAATAACTACTTGGTTAGGTGTGAGACTTTGTGTCCACTTCCCCTTCTCCATGCAGGGATTTTTGTGTGGTTTGAACTTGTGAAGGTCCTGTGCATGCTGCCCTAGCTTCTGTTTATCAGTCTGTTGTGTCTGCAAGACACTGTTTCTTTGGAGTCATCCACCACCTCTGGCTGTTAGCATCTTTTTACCTCCCTTTCTTTGTAGATCCCTTAGCTTTGGGGGGGGGGGGTGGTTGATAATGACATCCTATTTAGGAATGAGTGTTCCAAAGTCTCCTACTCTCTACACCTTGTCCAGCTGTGGGTCTCTTTAATAATTACCATCTACTGTAAGAAGAAGCTTCTTAGATGAAGATTGAGCAATGCTCTGTGCTATGGAATAATCCTTCTGTACACTGTGTGAATATATGTCACTATGATTGGTTTAACAAATAAGATGACTGTTCAATAGCTGAACAGGATAAAGTTAGGCAGGAAAGCCAAACTAAGAATGATGGGATGAGGAAGGGTGGAGTCAGAGTAGTCACCAACCAGATGGAGAATGAGTCATGAGTTGGACACACAAAATGGGATAGAGGTAAAAGCCACAAGCCTTGGGGAAGCACATAGATGAATAGAAATGGGTTACATTGTAAGAGTTAGTAACAAGCCTGATCTATTGGCCAAGTATTTATAATTTATATTAAGTCTCCTAGTCAGTTATTTGGGAAGTGGCTGCTGGTTATTTGGGAGCTGGTGGTCAGGATAGGAAAACTCTTGCCTACAACTCTGCTCTATGCGTACATCTCACAGACAGGTCAGTGTGCTAGGCTGAAGTGTTTGTGGCTGGGTGAGAGTGATAATACTTTTCTCTCCAGTATCATGCAAAATACCTACCAGCACTGTGAATGCTAGGATGAAGCTGTTGTCTGGGCACTGGTTTGATTTCTCCAAATTTGATGATATAAGAAAGTGGTATCAGAAAGCAGTGTCTTCACCAATAGGGCCTTCCCACCAAGTTGCGGAAAGTAAGGAATAGCCATGGCAATAGCCTGTGATGTTAGAGGAAGGGGTCTATGGGAATTCTCTGGCCAATGGCTCGGGAAGATGTAGCTCATTTCTGGCACTTTATGTTTTACTTGATAGCAGAAGATGTTTAGTCAGGACAGTGTCACCCCATTATAAGATGGTTCCATTTAAATTATTTTCCAATATGTGCATATTTTAGGAAGCTTACACAGTATTAGGTTTCCACATGGCTTTTCACAAGACCTTTAATTTTAGTTGTCCCCCTCTCTGGGGACAATTCTTTGACAACAATTCTTAATCTTTCAAAATCAGTAAAGAATAAATATCTTTTAAAATAAATAATCAAAACTGTAGCTCAATCTTTTTAATGCTTTCTGTTAACTACTCACAAATTAGGAAATGTATCACATTAAAAATTGTTAACTATTCTGAAATAAGCTGTGAAAATACTAAATCAAAACCTAAGAGATTAAGTTAATATGATATTTAGAAGGAAATATTATTTATTTATAAGAACAAGCAATTTGGGAATTAAGTGAATTTTGGCATCAGCTAAAGAAACTAAATTCAAACAAACAAACTCATTTTACTTCTGGTTATGAAGAATTAGATTGCAGCAGTCCAAAAACTCTTGTTCAGAACATAAAGAAGAAATGGATAAATCATAAACATAACTAATTTGAATGCAACACAGAGCCACTGTGGGAGCAGGAACTCAGGCCGTTGTAGGAAAGGGAATGCATCAGAATGAGCCCTTCTCCAATACCTGCTCCTGCAAAGCATCACAGAGTTCTGAGCATTCCAGACAGAGGAGCAGAGAAACTGAACACAAAGAAGACACCAAGAAGAAGGGAAAATGATGTTAAATTTGGCATGCTCTCTTCACTGTAGAAAATAAAATGAGCTTCATGGAGACTAAGACAATTGAGAATTAATGATGCCATGGATTAGAAAGTACAAAATAAAGGGCCAGGCTGTCTCAGCAATCTACCTTTCAAGACATTGACTGGGCAGGGGGTTATGCCTTAGTAGTTGAGAGTGCATACAATTCTTGCAAAGGAGCAGAGTTCAGTTCCCAGCATCTACCTTCCAGAGGGGGTGGTGGTGGTCTCACAATCACTTGTGACTCCAGTTCCAGGAGATCCAACATCATCTTCTGGCCTCAGTGTGTACCTCTACTCATCTATACACAAACATACGTACCCATAATTAAAAATTTAAATGACTCTTTTTAAAGAGACATTTAATTCTTTTCTTTTAAAATTGGAATATGTTAATTATACATAGTAATGGATTTCATACCATATCCTTTTATGAGATTCATACTCACCCTCAATTTTCTCTCCACTCCTTTCTCCGTGATACCATTATTTTCATCCATTCCCCAAGATGGTCTCACTTCTTCCTTCATGTGTTATGTTCATATCATTTTAAATATCTATGTAAAATCTATGAATGAAAAATGAAAAAACACGTGATATTTGTCTTTCTAAGTCTCACTTATTTAGCTTAATATGATGATCTTCCACTGGCATCCATTTTTCTGAAGGTAGTGTAATTGTGTTTTACTTCATGGCTGAATAAAATCCCATCATGCTATTCTGCTATACTCACAGATCAGTGCCGTATACGTCATTGTCAGAGAGGCTTCCTTTGGCAGCAGATAGGAACACATGCAGAGACCCACAGCCAAACATTACTTGGAGAGGGAGTCTAAATGGGAGGTCTCCATTAAATCCTTCCTGTCTGAGCTCAGGGAATCCCATGGAAGAGGAGACTGAAAGATTGTCAGAGTCATAGGAGATGGAGGACACCAGGATAACAGGGCCCCCTTGTGGCTAGAGTTTTCCTGCCTGGCCCACAGTCAGGATAAATCTCT
>CABHPP010106193.1:0-37081 GCA_902168425.1 Peromyscus attwateri | reverse complement strand
CTATCTATCTATCTATCTATCTATCTATCTATCTATCTATCTATCTACCTATCTTCTGTATATCTGTCTATGTACCTCTAACTAGAATTAAAGAAATGTGGGTAAAGCTGGAATCTTTATTTTGGTGATTTGGCTATGAGGGATATTTAAGAGTAATTAGTTTATTATAGTTCTAATGAGGAGTTTTATGGACAACAGAATCATAGGTATGAATTTAAGTCTTCATATTTTCTTTGGACATTAAAAGTTTAAAAGAGAGGATGAGGAATATAGGAAATTTAGCCTGTGGTAAATGCAAATCAGTGTAACAAAGTCTGTTACTTCAAGAGTCATTTTTCACAACAAACACTTAAGAGCCAGGACAAGTTATTCCTCTGATCTGTTCATGTAACATGCAATCATGGTAGAAGGAAAATTCTCACTTGAAGTCCATGGACCAGAGAAAAGAATGTGTGTTTATAACCATGTCTCTCTGCTCTCCCCCCCCCCTCTTTTTTGGATTTTTTTTTTGAGACATGGTTTCTCTGTGTAGCTTTGAAGTCTATCCTGGAACTCACTCTGTAGACCAAGCTGGCCTCAAACTCACAGAGATCCTCTTGACTCTGCCCCCAAAGTGCTGGCATTAAAGGCATGAGTCACCACTGCCCGGCCTTTGTCCCTTCTTATTTTATGTTTTCCATTATCCCAGTAATAACACAGAAACTATTATTGAACTTTCATATTCTGTTTGTATCTTACCATATAGGAAGTTTTTGTGTGACCAAGTATGAAGGCAAAACCTATATTTTTCACTAAGGCTTTTCTTCTGAGTCCATATGACAAGCAATATTTTGTGTGGGAAATATTGGCACAATGATTCATTATCAGCTTAGACAATATAGAATCACCAGAGACTGTGAAATAAGTGGTGTTATTAGATAGAATGAGGTAGTCAAGCTATGAGATGAGACAATGGGTAATGGCATCTGGTGCCAAGACTGATGACCCGAGTTCAATTCCTGGTTGAAGTAGAAAGCTGACCCCTACAAGTGGCCCTCTTCAACATGGCATATATAGTTTTTATTATGTCATTCCATCATACTGTCAATCATATGAAGTATATGTATAAAAATTAACTGAGTGGACATTAGTATACTGTTGTACCCTGGTGGATTAAACTTAGTTTCTTGGTCTCAAGCCATTTATTTCACTGAGACATTTTTTGAATACTCCAGTAAATTATAGACTCAGTTATAAACATTTTCAGGACCTTTGCTAGACAAATGAATAATATATTCAGGGAATTTATGCTAATTTCTCAGGCCAGCTCTAAAGCACATGGACTTTAGAGCTAATGGGTTTTCCTCTTTTCGTCTTATGGCCTGGAATTAGCAAATCCAATACCTGTACTGGGAGAGGTACAGATGAGCACTGTTCATGGCAGTTCAAGAGGAAACTGAGCAAAGAGAATATACTATGAACAACAGAGATAGTGACTTCTACTTAGATGTATATTTACTTGAGTGTTGTACTTCTTAGCCTATAAACTGGAAGGGAAATACACAAACAAGTACCAGCCTCAAGCAGAAGTGGGAGGAAGGGTAGTGCAGAGCATCCTGAACCAGGAGTCATCAAGAAAGAAAGGAAGTGAAGAGGAGGGTGGAAGAGTAAACCTTGATGCCAGAATCCCCAGCGCAGAGGCTTCATGCTGGCAGCCACAAGGGTTAGGTCTTGATACAGTAGCCTAGTTGGCCATAGGTGCTTAGCCAGTGGAAGCTAATTCCTGTTTTCTTAACAGCAGAAGAAAATGAAGGCATCAGTGGAAAAATCTGACATGAAGGAAACTCATACATTAAATAAGCAATTGCTGACTGTATCTTCACATCAAACACAGAGAAAGAGATTTATTTTGGAAAATATTCACTCTTCAAAAAATGTAAGTAATCCCTTTTTATAGAATGAGCATCTCTGCCTCCTCAGGAGGCTGCCTGTAAACAGAGAGCAGCCTTTACTCAAATGCAGCATGTCTATGAGCTTCCCAAGAAAACAATTACACTGTGTGAACTGAGAATCATAAAAACAGAGTGAAGTAGAGCAGTGCTTCCATATTGGAAGCTGTATTCAAATTTTAAAATTATTGTAGGAGTTCAAAAAAGGTGAGTCTGGCTATCCTGGGCAACACATGGTTAAAAAAAAATCCAGATGTTAAAGACAGTAAATAATATGATTGTCCTTTTCAGTTGAATGATTTAACTGACAGTCACCCACCCAAGTGCTCTGTTATCTTCTGATACATTTAACTCCACTCAGACTGTTTTATGGAAGATGGAATTCCTCAGCGCACCTTTGACATCTTTATTTCGAAGGGTGTAAATCAGAGGGTTGAGTAATGGGGTGACAAATGTGTAGACCAGGGCGATTTGGCGGTCCTCATCCTCTGAGGTGCTGGAGCGGGGCCGCAGGTATACTAGGCTACAGCAGCCATACTGTAGCAAGACCACAGTGAGGTGGGAGGAACAGGTGGAAAAGGCCCTCTGGCGGCCTTCTGCAGAGCGCATGCGCAGTATGGTGGAAGCAATGAATACATAGGAGATGCAAATCAACAAAAATGGAACTGTCAGCACCAGGATGCCCACAACATAGAGGACTGCCTGGTGCACACGGATGTCAGCACAGGCCAGGCGCAGAACTGGGGGCACATCGCAGAGGAAGTGGTTGATTTCCCTGTGATGTCCACAGAAGGGCAAGGTGAAATTAAGGCGGTGAGCTGCAGGGAAAGAAAGAGTGCCAGGCCCAAGGAACCAAGCACCATCTGGACACACAGATTCCGGGTCATGATGAGGCTGTAATGCAGAGGATGACAGATGGCCACATAACGGTCGTAGGCCATGACTGCCAATAGAAAGCAGTCAGTGCTTCCTAGAGTTACAAAGAAGAACATTTGTGTCCCACAACCAGCTAACGATATGGGCTTCTGGGCCCCAAAGATGTTGGAAAGCATTAAGGGCACCACATCTGTGGTGTACCAGATTTCCAGGAGAGATAGACTGCCCAGGAAGAAATACATGGGTGTGCGCAGCGAGCTTTGCGTGCACACTACCCAGATGATGGCTGTGTTTCCACAGAGGATCATCAGATAGAGAAGGAGAAAGAGTGTGAAGAGGAGAGCCTGGAATTCAGGGACATTGGTGAACACCCGGAACACGAACTCAGGGGACCCAGACTGGTTGAGGACAGGTTTACTAGACAGCATGTCTTCTGGAAAAAAAAAGTGGGTGGGGTGGGGTGGGAATCTCTCATTTACTGAGTTGTTTCAAGCCTGAGGAAAAGCAGAGAGTCTGAATCTGAGCTTTGCTCTGTGATTTCCTTCTTAAAATTCAGTTTCAGTTCCAATGTTGGGAGATGAATTCACAGTAAAAATTCTGACATATTTTTTTTCCTTAGAAACCTTCATTAGTAATGGTAAAGCTTATTTATGGACAAATTCCAGATAAAATCTATAGATTCTTTGGCTCAAATACCTTTACCAATTTGTCTTAGCATTTTAACTGAGAAATGCTAAAATTTTGTTTGTATGTAAAAGGGTGTTTTTGTACATGTCTTTAAGAATTACAAAGAAATATTGTTGGTATGTTTAAAATTATTTAAATGGATGCACTGTTCACATGTTTAGCATACATTTTACTCAGCTAGAACATATGCAGATAGTGGTGTGTGAAGTCCAAGTAAAGATCTTAATTACATTTGCAATAAAATCAAGTCACTACCAAGATGAACATGCACAATAATAAGTATACAGATACCTTTCCTACCTCTTTAATCTTTATGTACCACAATGATAGCCACTCTTTTGGCTTTTATCATTGCAGATTAGCTTAACTATGTTTCAATTCCTGTATGTAATGATAACATATGTACTTTATTGTAAACAGTTTCCACATCATATCTGCAAATGTTGTTCTTCTCATAGCTTTATCATACCCCACAATGTGGCCATACTCTAATAGTTATGATACATTCACTTTACATCCAGTTTTGAACTCATATCAAACTAGACAATCATCTTCAGTCTGATCTTTTATAATCTTTTCTGCCATATACTTTTTATATATTTCCCCTTATTTGAATTTTTTTCTAAATTTCCTACTGTGACCCAAACCTTTTCAACTCAGATAATAATTTACATGACAATGAATTAAACAGAATTGTGTTATGATCAGAGTAGTGTTACCTGAAACCAAAATGTAGTAGCAAAATTAAATTATACATGAAAAGTATTAGATGAAATAAAGAGACTTATGTGTATAAAGTATTGGAAAATAAATATATCAATTGCAATAATTATATTGGATAATAATATCGATTGCAATTATATTAAAAAAGATAACAATAGCATGTTATATAGTTTTAAGAAAAAGATTGTAAAAACAAAATATATACCTAGCCATAGTGACTTCTGTTTCTGAAGCAGTAGAAAAAGTGCTGAAAGTTACAAGGGCATGGCATGGGAATATGTCTTCTTAACTGTAATCAAAACAACTTTTCAATAAATTCTCTATGTTCCTGGGTGCTTAATTAGAATATATAATTCCAGACTAGGAAATAACAAAGTAAAATAATATGTTTTGAAGAATCACACATAAAATATACTTTAAAATGAACTGTTAATGCAAAAATTATGAAAATCAAAAAACAAATTGCCAGTAACAATAAAAAATGTGATATAAAACACATATGTATAACTATATACATATAATAATATAATCTACAAATGTAAAATAACTGCATATATTTAAAGCAAAATTTATACAATCAGACAGGCCACAAGAAGTGAAATTATGCAAATGTTCTCTAGAGACAAGAATGAAAGTATTTAGAACAGCACTGGCTGATCACCCAGTAAATGTGTATATATATATATCTTGGTAATGTATAATGAAAGAGTTGAAGAAACGCATGCACTTTACTTTCAGAAATTTGTTTTCATACATACACATGGAGTTTTGCCATAATTTTCAATGGAATGGAGCTAATGAAAATTGAAGTATCAAGTATGATATTTGATATGCCATGATTTCTGGATTATCCATGGGAGGCCTGCTGTTCTCTGAATAGAAATGGAGGAATGGGTGGGTGGGGGAGGCAGAGCAGAGGTAGGAGGATAGGAGGACAGGAGGGAGGGGAAAATGTTTTCAGGATGTAAAACAAATAAATAAAAGAGAAAAAACTCAAAGTACCAACATGAAAAGAAAGCTTATTGTTGGTTTACTATGCCTATGGTGCAAGTCTCTGAAATAATTTGAAATGACACTGGAAAATCTAACAAGATTTGGAAAGCTCATGAAAATGAGTTTTTAAAACAACATACCACTTAAAAGTAATTATATATATTTAAAAAATGATAGAATATGCCTGGAAACATTAACTATTGGCATTGTGGGTTAATATAATTGAGTCTTTCTATTTATTGCTTTGTCTTTCTTTGTATGAATGTATTACAATGAACATACATGGTTTCCCATTTATTACATGGCTGAGGAATCTTGTTTTATGTTTGGCGTTTCAGAAAGTGTGATAAGAAAGGATGATAGAGAGTTGATTAATTGGATTTCATGATCAGATCTGAGTTGGAACCCCAATACTCTTACCTGCTAATTTAATTTTCATACTGATCACATTACATGACATTACTCGGTTCTCTAATGTGTAACAGGGAATATGAACATGGCCCCTGTAAACAATTTATAAATACCAAATGTTCTAAATGTGTAACATTCCTGGGTTATCTGGGTATAGAGAGTGCTTCCTCCCAGCTTTCTCATCAGGATGGAGTTTCCCTTGGATACTTACTCTTTTATCTCATCTTTTCTGAAATGGAGGGTGAGGTGCTTTAGAGCTGCATATTCTCACAGCTTTTGTTGCTCTCTAAACCTTCAATAATAAGAAAATGAGTAAAAGTTAAAGAAATATAAAAACAAAATAAAGGAAGGATTTCAGCAGAATTACAATCACATATCATTAAAACAAATTAAGGCAGAACTTGGTGCAGGAAAACTTTCAAGAATGGTTCTGACTTCTTAAGACTTGAAAACCAAGGCAGTAATGTTGCATACATGGGGATACAGTCATGATTTGATTCACAACATATCTTTTCTTTGATTCAAGCAAGACATGGATGTTTGGAGTCTGATGTCTGCCAGAACAAATCTCAGTAGAGCAACCGCAAGGAAAAAGAGCACATATGCTAAAGGTCAGGCTGTGACCTAAAACATCATTTAAATACAAATTTGTATTTAAAAACTTGATATGAATCATGTTGAAGGTCACTACCAAAGACTTTTAAAACACCTTTGTGTGTGCACTTATATCTCTGTGTGACATTAAACACTTCTTTTCTCCATTATTGAACAGTCTTTGAAAACCCACTGATTGCATTTTTCATCCTTAATATTCTATGACTTTCCCCAAGACTGTTGTTGACTACCACAACCTTGCCATCATTTTCATATAAAGAATACACTTGTTTATGAATGTCTGTATTGCCTTTTGAAAGCCTGATGCTTAAAGCAATCATTTTTTGATAAACATTTTAGTTACTGCTGTATTAAATTCCACAAGACCATGGAATATTTGTACCATTAATTTTTATATTCCTACATGAGTTATGCTATAATTACTTTAGACCACACTGACTGTGACTTCTCTCTTTCCAATGGTCACTCTGTTTATGTTTTTCTGGTACAGACTACAATATTAAACTAATCAGGTGAGATCACTGATTAGTCACTGATCAGCTGAAACAGTAGAAAGTGCAAAAATAAAATTTGAAATATTTGTTATACCAATAATTTTACACACTCTACATTGTAAACCTTTCCCTGATCACCATATTTCCTCAACTCTGGTGACAGGAATGCCATTTGTGAACTTTATGATAAGCTTATTCTTCCCTCAACTGCCTGTCCACTGCAATTTATCGGCATATAAAACAACAAGGCAAACATTAGCTGAGTTTAAACTATTAACTCAAGTCTTGGCCACAATTGAGAAAATAAAAAGTAATGATTGCTAAACTTAGCTTCATAAGATAAGATAACACACGTAGGAACTAATTCCTAAGTTGTGTTCTTTCTCTCTCTCTTTCTTTCTCTCTCTCTCTCTCTCTCTCTCTCTCTCTCTCTCTCTCTCTCTCTCTCTCCTTCCTTCCTTCCTTCCTTCCTTCTTTTCTTTCTTTCTTCCTTCCTTTCTTTCTTTTTGGTTTTCTTGAGATAGAGTTTCTCTGTGTAGCCCTGACCATTCTAGAACTCTCTATAGACCAGGCTAGCCTCAAATTTGGAGAATCTCTTGTCTCTGCCTCCAAATGCTGAGATTAAAAGTGTGTGCCACTGCATCCAGTTTAAACTGGGTTCTTTAAAAAAAGAATTCCCTGCCTTTCTTTAGAAATTAAAAATAAAATTTGAAAAGATTCCCTTATATTTTCAGAGATTTACAGAACATGTTATCATGATAATACTTTGTGAACAACTGATGCAATTAATTTTAAATTAAATTTTAACATGTGACATATAATTTTCACATAGAACTTTTCATGTTTCGACGACATGCAGAAAATGCAGATGACTGGAGTTTTAATCTGACCTTATCATATATGTTATGCTAGAAAATTCAACCATGTATCATAGCTCTGTTTTCTATGTCTGTAAATGCAAATAATAATGGAAACTATAACAACTCATTTGTGGTCCATAATTCAATCTTGATATTCATGATTACTCACTTTTAATTATAAAGTATTATAGAAATTGTATTTTTTTATTATTTGTGGGAAGAGAATCAATATCAAAGAAATGAAGTCTTTTAGACAATCTGTCATCAATTTCAGATTCATTTTGTTCCCTTGGCTGTCTAAGGAAACTCACCAAATAGCAAGTTAACTTTGCTGCTGAGATGTTGCGGCCACAGATGCCTGAGGGAGCTCCCCCAGAAAGACTTTGCCAATCTTCATATAGGTGAATAGAGAATGAAGGTCCACAAGGTTTTTGGTTAGCATCTTACACAGGGAACAAAAAGATAGCATGGTGCCTTTATAAGGTCCACATGACAGCTGAAAGTATTCTATATATTCTGGCACCCAGGAGAAAAGAGACTCCTTAGAAATCAATGAATGGGGTAGAATTGAGTGAGAAGAATATCCATGAGAACCATGATATTATGGAACAGTCCAAATTTAAGCCCTGACTGAGAAAACTTATGTCTTCCTCAATAATATAAAATAGAATCTGATACAATTACTGAGTCCATTCATGACTGATCTAGTCAGATAGCTGAGTGTCCTTCCTGGGATGTCTACAAAATTAATGAGTCCCTCAAGAGAAGGCAAATCCCTGATGGGAACCCTTAAACTTAATTCATTTAGAGAAAGACAAATGTTAAGGAGAAACTTTTCTGTGTGGTCACTATAAAATTTGTTGCCTTGGGATTCCAGGCCAGTATCAGTAATTCCTATTTGACACCCAATAGGGAATTGATGTTTTTTTCATTCCAGGTAGGATATCCCAAGAGAGTTTCTGAAGACAAATACTAATTCCAATGTTAGACCTTGAAGCTTGTGAAACAGACCCAACACTGGCCCAGACTTTCTGGAGATCCAGGGTATTATTTTTGGCTGTAACATGTGACAGTTATCATCTTCAGGCCACAGGGAAGTTCATAAGTGGCCATTATTATCTGTGATGGGAGATATTGTACTCCATGAACACCAAGCTTTAAAAAGAAATGAACTGTGGCTTTTTTTTCAAAAGCAGAGTGTATGAAGTATTTTTCCATGGTCCTCTTTTTTTTGTCTCTTGTATAATTTTTCCTTATTCTACTTACTTTTTTCTTTCTTAATCAAGTTTCCTTCTGTTGATTTAAAAAACAATTTCTCTGCAATGACATTATGGATGCCAGAAAAGAATATAGGATGTCTTATTCCACCTCATTCCCTTGAGAACATGGAGCTAGGCTAATGTTCAAGAAACCCCAGCAATACTCCTGTCTTTACCTCCCACAGCACTGGGTTTATGGGCATGAATACCATGCCAGATTATCACATAAATTCTAGGAATTTGAACACATTTTCCACATGATTTCACAGCAAGGCCTGCTCTTACAAACCAAGTCATCTCCACAGACAGATTTCTAGAGTCTTCAAAGCATTTTTTAGAAGTGATAACTTTACCCTCTTAGCCTAATCATGATTTTCTTATTTATTTCTTTTCATCTCTCCCCACAGTCATGTTTAAAATCATGTACTTCATTGTTGATGCTATTAATTTTATATTTGTGTACCTAACCTACTTCATATTCATAATTCTTAATTCATATCTTTTTTTAGTATGTCACAAATATTTTTTTGAATTATACTATGTGCAGGTTTGGTTCTCAAGGCAAATTAATACCCATCTCACATAGTTACTCTGCCTCAGCTTTGGTATGGAAAGAAGAGCCAAAATCTACACATTATATTGGTAGAAAAACCCAATATTGAAAATTATATTAATTATGTGAAGGGTCATACTTAAATACTAGCAATATAGTGATGATTTCTGTAGCCATAATATTTTATAGGTATCCCAAAGATTTTAACATAACATAGGTGAAATTTCATGCTCATGTCCCTTTTTAAAAAAAGCAGAGAGGATTTAACCCAAGGCCCCCAGAACATATTTCTCAATTTTTCCTACCTCCTGCATTCAATTCTCTCACAGCATTCCCCATATCAATAAATGACTTCTTATCATTAACTTACACAGATGAAAAATATTTTGTTCATCATTGACCTTACATTCAGTCCACAAATTTTTCTTGAGTTTAATCTTTCAAACACATCCAAATATGCTTGCTTTCTGGTAGTGCTGCAATGGAAAGACTGAATAAACTATTCCTCTCAGAAAAGTTTTTCTTCAGCAGAAAGAGTGGTTTATTAAAAATGAAAGCCTGCTAATCCTACTCCTCTGTTCAAAACTCTTCTATGACTTTGTATTTCACTCAGAATTTTTTTTAAAAGTTTTCTTTTCCTTTTTTATTAACTTATTTTTATTTCAGAAATTAAAGATAATACTCTGGAGAGGAACATTTTACATTACAACTAAACAATATTTGTAAAAAATCATTGTTTTATAATAAATCCCCCTGTTATAAACAATATTTAACTATGTTACTATTTTGTAAAACCAAAACCAAACAACTTGCCAAATCTGGTGGTTAGTGTATTATTTTAAGTCCTCTTTTTCTGACTAATGTGATAAGTAGCTCATGGACTTCATGGGGTTGCCTTTGTTAATTTAGAAGCAAAAACCCTTCAGATACCAAGTTCATGCACAATCTTAGTCTCTTCTAGTTGACTTGGCATTGAAAAAGCTTTTGCCATACTGAATAATTATAGCTTTATGAAGTTTTAACTATGGTCTGTAAATGTCACCAGTTTATTGATTCTGTGGAATTTCTGACCTCACACCCTCCCATTCCACCCTCTGATATTTTCTCTTTTATGGAATCTTCAAACAACACAGCCTCCTTGCTGTAACACAGGGAGCAGCAGGGAGACACGAGAGTGATTAGATGCATGTATATAGGTGCAACATTGCCTATTTGTAGTTCAGTTTATGTATTTTACTAGCTTATTACTTTGAATAATTTTATAGTTTCTTTTTATATCAATCCATCTATATATAAACAAGAGATAACAGTAGTCTGGGCCTTCTAAAAGATTTGTAAGGATTAAAATGCTTCAAAGCACATAAGCTATCAATAGACATCAGTTATAAACTACATAAATGTTCTTCATTATCTCCAACTTCACTACTGTCATTACCACCCCAACACAACCACAATGTTCACTTCCACCATAACCACCATTTGTTACTATGGCCTCCACCATTATGTAGCCACTACCACTGCAGCTACCACCACCACTACCACCACAGCTGCCACCACCACCACCACCACCACCATTGTAATCATTTTTTTTTGAGATAGGGTGTCTTTGTGTAGCCCCACATGTCCTAGAACTAGCTCTGTAGACCAGGTTGGCCTTGAACTCACTAAGATCTCCCTGTCTCTGCATTGTGTCTACTTCCTGTCATTACTTCCTTGGCTTAAAGGCATGTGTCTTTCTCAAGCAAGACATGAGATCTCAAGTGCTGGGATTAAAGGTGTGTGTCACCATGCCTGGCTGTTTCCAGTGTGACCTTGAACTCACAGAGATGTGTCTGGATCTCTGCCTCTAAAATGCTAGGATTAAAGGCATGTGCTACCACTGCCTAATCTCTCTGTTTAACATAGTGGCTGTTCTGTTCTCCAACCTCCAGATAAGTATTGGGATGCAGAATATATCAACCACATTTCCCCTTTTTGTTCAAAATAAAAAAAAGTTACAGCTAATATAAAAAATATATACAATGTATACAGTCAAGAATTACATTAACAATGTCTAGTCCATTAACAATTGACAGATTCAGACAAAAAACTCCATCATATATATATATATATATACATATATGTATATAAATAATGTCCAGTCCATTAACATTTGACAAATTCAGACAAAAATTTCATTATATATCCTATTTTGGTGAGTCCAATACAAAATTTGTATACAATATAGAAAAATACAATCCAATGTAAAACAAGTACTTGCTTTCTAAAACTAGATTCAATAATCTACCTTTATCTTATTATTCCATATTCCCTCTTTTTTCATTTCTGAGTAGATTCAAAAATATACCTTTTATCTTATCATTTATATATCTTCCCTTTTTTCTTTTCAGAGTAGATTCAATAATCAACCCTTTTATTCTATTATTTCTATATCTCTTTTATTTTTCAGAGTAGATTCAAATCACAGCTGGGACAGGTAAAAGATAAAGTAGGTTAAACAGAAAATAAGTTGGTATGAAATTGGTGGCTTGAGGGTATAAAAAGGGTGGTATATGTTGTCATATTTTGCTATATAAAATATGAAATTCTCAATGAATTAAAAATGTAAAGAGATGTTGATTAATGGCAAAGTGATTTTTAAGCTTAAGTCCTATAACAAAGTTTCAAAACACAGAATATATATAATATATATGTATATATATGTATAGACCAAGAGCTTATATTTAAGAATATATGTATGTGAAAATGCATATATGCATACAATGGCAATCAGTGAAAAGAGCCCATCATTTTGAAAGAGAGTGGAGGGAAACATGGGAGGGTTTGGAGGAAGGAAAGCGAAGGGAGAAATGTAATTAAATTATAATCTCAAAATATAAACAACAAAAACAACATAAAAATACATGTCTTGAAAATGAAAATTATAGATCCAGTTCTTGGGTTAAAATTAAAGCAGGGAATGAAAATGAGAGGACAAATCTACAATGACAACTGAATATTTTGACCATAGACAACCTATGCAATGACATTACAAATTGAAATCACATAATTTCTTAAGAATAGTAGCTCATATTTATAGTCCCAGTTCTTTGGAGGCTGACACAGAAAGATCACAAGTTTTATGCCAACCTGTGCCACATAGTATTACCCTGTCTCCGAATCCAAAATCAAGAACCAATTGAAAACAAAATCCAAACAATATACTATTAGCTAACTTAAAATTATAGACATGCTTTGTGATCCACAGAATGAACATTCCTTCAAAAGTCATGTGGAACTTTCAACCAATCAGATGTGTCACAGAAAACATCTCAAAGCTTCAAACTGCCAACCATGCTAAAAATGTAAGACCTTGTAATTAGCACTACCCCCCTCTTTAAATTATATACACAGTCCACACAGAAGGGAAAGGAAGAGGCATCACTTTGGAATACTTGTCTGTACAACATTGACCATAACTGGATACTTTGCCTTTTAGATCTGGCAGCAAACTACCTCCATTTATTACAGAGAAATTACATTGTCTAGGAGTATTTACTAATATTAGTTATCTGAAAATATTGGCCATGTTGGATCTTTCTACTCAGATATTCTTCTATTACTAGAAAAGCAAATATTTTTAAGACTAATAGAAAATATGTATATATATATATTATATGCTATGTATTATTTGTAACACTATAAGCACTTAATGATAACATTACTAATACATAGCATTTTAAGACAAATGTAAAGCTGAATTACATTCCTTAATGAAAAAATTATTTAAACAATAATTTATTAGAAAATGTACTTTTATGTATAATAAACAACTTTAATCATTCTGTCTGTTGCTATTCCTCAAATTCCCTTTCTACAAAGCTTATATCTCAAGAGAATGACTTCATGATACAATCACACAGATACCAGGCCCTCTTGCATCCACTTGTGTTTCCCATTACAGGACTGAGCAATAGATGCAAGAGGTTATAGTATTGCCTTTCCTGGTTTCTCTTTGTGTGATTGTATTGGTTAAAAGATTCTTTACTCCAAAGTTCCCATTCCTAGAATAAATTCCCTTTTGCATCAATTTGTAGTGGGTTTCTGACAACAGTATATTTGTTCTTACTTTTTAGGTGTCTTAATGATGATGACTCCCTGCAATCAATCATTTCCTGGCTCACAAATGATGCAGACAATCCCATTATATCTTTTATCAAAAACTTATGTAATAAACCAAATCTTTCCTACTAAATAGTCATATAAATCCACATATTTTCCACTTAACATTACTTTCTGCTCATGTACTTACTTATATCTTTCTTACAAGACTAATCACCCAGTCTAAATGCAGCACATAGTAAAGAATGTCACCACACATAGGTAAAAATTAAGGTGCTTTATGTTTATTGTTTCTGTGAACATGATTTCAAAATCAGTAGAGACAATACTTTTAGAGTGACACAGGGATTTGCTTTAGCCAGGATGAAACTTTGTTATATTGGATGTTTTCTATCCTATCAGTTTTTGGGAGAGATAATTCCTGGTAAGAATTTTCCCTATGGCCCCTTTCATCTCACTGTTCCTCAGGGTGTAGATGAGGGGGTTGAGGAATGGGGTTCCCAGTGTGTACACTAGAGAGATGAATTGATCTTGCTTGGGGTGGTAGTTGGAGTTAGGGCGCAGGTACATGAAGGCACAGCAACCATACTGCAGCAGCACCACAGTGAGGTGAGAAGAACAGGTGTTGAAGGCCCTGCGGCGGCCAGCTGCTGAGTGGAGTTTGAGCACAGCAGCCACTATCAAGGCATAGGTGGTAGCAATGAAAAAGAAAGGTACAGCAATGGCTAGTGTGGCTGCCACTAGCACAGAGAGCTCATGGATATGACTTGTGGCACACACAAGACGCATCACTGGTGGCACATCACAAAAGAAGTGCTCTATTCCCCTAGTCTGACAGAATGGAAGACAGAAGATGAAGACCACAAGCTGTAAGGACAGGAACAAACCAGTGACCACAGAAGCCACAACCAAGCGGGCACAAAGAGTTACAGTCATGATGAGAGGGTACTGTAAGGGATGACAGATGGCAACATACCTGTCATAGGCCATTGAAGCTAAAAGGAAGCAATCAGCACTACCAAGTCCAATGAAGAAGACCATTTGAGTGGCACAGCTCAGCAGAGTGATTGTTTTCTCTGAATGTAGGGTGTTCACTAGGATATGTGGTACCACCACTGCAGTGTAGCATAGTTCTATCCCGGAGAGGCTGCCCAGGAAATAGTACATGGGTGTATGTAGGCGGGCTTCTGTATGGATGGAGACCACAATGAGGATATTCCCAGAGATGATCAATGCATAAGCCAGGCTGACTCCAAGGAAGCAGAGCATGCGTAGCTCTGGGCAGTTAGGGTAGGCTAGGAATACAAACTCCAATGCTGAGTGGTTCTCCCAGGTCATTGAGTCCACAGATATTCTCTTTAGAGTGGAAAATAATATCTGTCAGATGAGTGATATAGTTACCCTATAGATAATGATTTTATTTTATTAATCCAATATAGATTTGGATATGAGAAATAGACTGTATCTTTTATTTTTCTATTTTTATGAAATTTGTTCCCCTGTAAATCTACACATTAAATTCTACCTGTGAGCAGTTTGGTAATGAAAGACTGTTAACTAAAACTACCAGAGGAAATGGGTGGATACAGAAAGGTATTTTCAGAAGACATGTAGTAACAATCAAATTCTTTCAGTATACTCATTATCATCAAGAGTGTCTTGAGCCAAAAATCATTTAAGAGTGGTCAAGAATAATTTTATCTATTATTCACTCATATACTTATTTTTATAAACTTACACACACACACACACACACACACACACACACACACACGTGTGTGTGTGTGTGTGTGTGTGTATGTGTACTTCAATGTCATTTGAGGCATTAAATCAATGATATGTGAATTTCATACGCACAGATCATCATACAATGGAAAACTAAGACAGAAAGAAAGAAGTAAGACAGGTTATGGGAGGAACAGTCATGGGCAGTCTTCAAGTTTGACTTAACAGTTGCTCACATAAGATGTATGAAATGGTGTTCCCCTTTTTGGTTTCTCTAGGCTTATCAAATAAGGAGAGGTATGCCTTCAACACATTTATGTTTTACAATAGGTTTTACTGTAACACATTAAAAACAGGAACAAAACTACTGAAGACCCAAGATAACTTTCTGTGAGTTTGCACAGGACTGTAGAATATCAGTCCAAAAACTTTTCCCATATTCCCATCATTTTCCAACAACAAATGTGAAATCTAGAGGGGAAAATGCATGTTCCTCCAAAGGCAAAGCAGAACAAAACAATATAAAATCACTTCTCAAAATTCAATGAACAGGCCCAACTTATAAAGTATGCACATTCCACTTTTTTTTCAATAAACAACTTGTATTTAGGAATGCCAAAGAAAGGTTTCCTGTAGCTTCATTTCAAATTATCAAATTTTAATATTGATCATTAACCAAAAAAGTCTTCTAAGAGAATATTTTCCAAATATCCTTTTTCACCATAAAAGTCATTTACAGAAAGCCACGTCAATGTCACGTACACTTTGTTCATGAATGGCTCTTTTCATGAAAGTTGTTCTTACAGCAAGGAAATGGTCTCTATTTCATTTATTTTATCCTCCTCTTCTTAATTTCAAAAATACTGAGAATATTTTCTCATGATACTTCTCAATATTACTGATTCACAACAGTATCAGGATGAAGGGTATTGTGTGAGTATGAAACTATTGCTGATTGTGAATAACATGATTTGTATATTTCTACCAACTGGCTCTATGATGATAGGGAAACTAAAACTTCTCTAAATTTAAATTTCTCAACTTAAAATTCTGGAAAGCAATTATGCTTAAGTCAAAAAATTATTGTGAATTTAAGTGGGATAGTGATATGATATAAATTACAATCTATATTAAGAGAAACAATAAGACATGACCTCAAAATTTTCAGTAAGGCCATGGACAACTATTTGTATTATTTATATTTTTATCTTTCTATAACACCAAGGTGAATGATGGATAAGATTTTACAAAATAGTTGTACACTGGATAGGTAAACACTCATTTATATATGTGTCTAATTTTTATTTCCATTTTTATGATTATTTCATAGTAAAATACTTTTGGGTATCTTTATGAAAAATAACTTACATTCTGTATTTGAGATGCACTGTGAAAAACATTTTATTACTTAATCACATAGTATTTTGCTGTCTATGATAAGCAGACATCCAAGGGCTAGCCTAACATTTGTCTGATGATGGAGGGCCACAATGATGAGTTCTGAGAATTTTATTGAAATCCATAAAACTATGTCATCTTAATCATGCAGTTAATTAAATATTCACAAGAGAATTGTGAAAGATCATAGATTCTTACTGCTAAAATGGACATTAGAAATCACCTAGTATAATTTTCATCAGATAATTGAAACTTAAGGAGATTCTGTGCATCAAGACATTGTCCATGTACAATGAATCCACTAAATTTCTAATTCTTGCTTCAGTATTAGAGGGTTAAATTCTCTAAAATTTCAATCTGTGATAAACTGAAACTGGCCTTCCTGTGATTTCTATCCTTTAATCTGAAGTATTCTTTATCATTTATTTCAGTACTTTTAGCATCATGGTTTGAATTTGTGTCATAATTGAAGCTTGTTCCTTTCCATTTTGCATATTTAGAAACACATCAGTGACCAAGAATGATTTGAGAATGACTATGCCTGCATATTATGGAGACCTTGACAATCTAGGCTAGAATAGCACACTCCTAGTGTCTAGTGTCACATAAAAAGGGAAATTATAGATTTGATATTCAAAAGAGCTCAGTTAGATGTATACATTCCTAATAACAGGATAATCATTTAGGAAGGCCATCTCACATAAATTACTATTTCTGTATGCTTAAAGATACAAAACTAACATTAACCTAATAGTGCTATGCTAAGAGAAACATGGGATTGCACACATTTGTCTTGATGCATGAAACCTATGAAGGTGAATAATACATGTCTCCTCTCATTTTTTTAAAATCCGATTTAGGTATGTTATTAACAATATCCACTTCACAAAAGAGGATTAAATGAACCCCACATGAAGACAAGGTTTCTATTAAACTGAAAACTTATGAAATTTAAATATTTAATACATTAACATTAAAGATTGGTGATTAATATTTTAGTCAAGGTAACTAGACTGTGAAGTGAATTCAGAGGAACAATGAGTCCTGGGCTTAAGATTTCTCACATCCTAGAATCTATTCATCAGGCCATTACTCTTCTAACAATATCAATATTTTGCAAATCAAGTGATAGAAAAAGACTTATCTTACCTTCAATGTGAAAAGAGAGGTGGACAAAATATATCTGTCTCCTCAGGTGTACCTGCAAAAGACAGGACCTAGAATATGATAACTGACTACTCTTGTGGACCAGCATGAAAAGACAGTGATCTTGCAGACTACTCCTGTGGGATTAATCCTTCATAGACCATCACAAACAAAATCACAGAAGGAATAAATTGCTTTGTCACCTAGAGTCTTGCCTCATAGATTTAATCTCCCAGAAGAAGGTAGTTCAGTGAGTGGCAATTTATCCCCTTGTTACCAAAGAATTCTGAGGGATTTATTGCTTAATGTATTTAAATAGGCACAGAAGAATGTATGAGAATTTATAGTGAACTGTCAAAATGAATATCAAGTAAGCACTGTAAAGGGTACCATTTTTATTAATTGCGTGAAGATTTGTTCCAAACTGACATATTATGAGGAAGAAAATACTCTAACAGGAAACAGTAAAATATGAATTAAAATAGGAAAACCTGGAAAAATAAAAATAACAAGGAGATGAAAACATACCTCCATGATCTGAAGGATTTAGTATGAACCTTAAATAAAAGAAAGTGTTTTATTTTTTTTTCTTGAGAAACTGATGATGTATCACTAGAACAAATCATAATACTGGAAAATGTACCTCAGTGTGTGTCAGAACCAAATCTACAGTGAAAGTGGTACCTTACATATGTTTGACAAAGAAACCCTCATTGAACCTCTGATGGTAGAGCAATTGATGAACTTGTGGGAATAGAAATATAACTGTATTTTATGACTTATAAAGCAACTAAGGTATATTCAATGCAAAAATCAATCCAAGAACACTTTCAGTTTCCTTCTCAACACATGATGGGATACATATTTCCCTTTTAAAATATATTTTATGTTTTGGATTATAATATAATTACATCATTTCTCCCTTCACTTTCCTTTTTCCAAACCCTTCCATATTTTCCTCCTTGCCTTCTTTCAGATTTATGACTTTGCTGTGGGATAATCTTTTTGTACACTGTAGATATGTGTCTCTGCCTAAGGCACCTTCTGCTTGATTTAATAAAACACTTAACCACCAATAGCTAGGCAAGGGAGCATAGACAGCACTTCTGTGCACAAAGATGAACTAAGAGGAGGGACCTAGGCACACATTTTCACTATCAGACTTGAAGCAAGTTGAACACGCTGTACTTAGGAAAGGTAAAGAGCCATGTAGTAGAACATAAATTCAAAAATACGGGTTAATTAAGTTATGAGTTAGTTGGAAATAAGCCTAAGCTAAAGCCCAAGCTTTCATTATTAATAATAAGTCTCCATGTCATTATTTGGGAGTTGGCAGTAGAAAGAAAGACTCGCTGGCTTGGTTGTATAATGTTACTTCAAGTCTGTTTCCTTGGTTTAGAGGTATAATTGCCACTTATGGAAATGTACTTGTTAAGCCTAAAAATACAAAAAAGTAAGAAAATAATTGACATATATGTATATTTGTCTATATGAGATGATAAAATTCCAAATGTCAAGAACAGTATGTAAAAATATATAGGGCAGATGAGATAATTACAAGGTATCTCTCACATACATCAAAGATAAGCTCTGGATTTATCTTCTATAGTCCTAATTTATTTCTTTATATTTCCCACCATCCCAAAGTTTTAGTTGAGTTATGTCAGATTAAGTTACTGAGATAAATCATATGAAATCATAGCCTCTTAAAAGAACAGGATTTATTTCTTGCCTATGTTGTCAAAGGTGGTCTATGGGTTCATTGCAGCTTCATGCAAATTTCAATGACACTGTTAGAACAAAGAAAAAAACCTATAAAATTCATATGGAAGCATAAAAGTCATAATAGGAAAAGGTGTTGGGGAAAGCCAAGAGGAGTGGGGAAGAATCAGCAAAATAAAGTATTTATAGAAATGTATAAAAAATCCAGTGTTGTGTGGTTTAACAAATAAAAATATATAATTAAAAAATAAGTACAAGTACCACACAATCCAATTAGACCACTTCTGTATATATTCTCAGAGAAATTAAAAGATTATACCACTGAAGTATCTCTAAATTCTTAGTTATTGCAGCACTATTTACAATACCCAAGATATAGACCAAGTAGAGGTGCCACACAATGGATAAATATATAAAGAAGATATATTATATGTGCACAGTGGAATAATTTTCAGGCATCAAAATTTACAGCACATAATTTTTCAGAAAGTAGGATGAACTATATGTCATCATGATGAGTGACTTATTTCAGTCAGGAAGAAATGTATTGAATTCTTGCTTCATTTTTATGTTTGTTAAAAGTTTTAAGTAAAAGTAGATTCTTCTCTCATACAGTGCATCACAACCATAGTTTTCCCTCCCTCCACTGCTGCTAGCTCTTCTCCATCTACCTCTACCCCATATCTACTCCCCCCTCTGTTTTATCTTCAGAAAAGAGAAGATCTCCAGCAGAGGACAGCCAGAGAGTACAAAACATGATACAGTAAGAGAAGATAGAAGCCCTCATATTGAAGCTGGACCAGGCAATCCAAAAGAGTCTCAAGACAAAAGAGTCAAAGATAGACTTGCTCCCACTACAGGAGTCTAACCATATCATCAAGCTAAAAGCCATAACATATATGCAGAGGACCTGGTAAAGACCAATGCTGACTCCATATTTGCCTTTTCAGTCTTTGTGAGACCATGTGATCCCTGATTAGAGATTTGGTATGCCATGTTCTCCCCCATCCTCTCTGACTCCTACATTATTGCCTCCCACTCTTCTATGGGGTTTCCTGAGCTCCAAGGGGAGGGACCCAATGGAGTTCTCCAATTTAGAATCAACCTCTGCATAATGTTCAGCTGTGGGCCTCTGCGCTTGCTCCCATCTTTGGCTAAAGGAGGCCTTTCTGATGATTAGTGGACAAGGCACTGATCTATGAGTATAAGTATAACAGAATATCAGTAGGAATTATTCATTGCTATCTCTCTGTCTCTCTCTCTCTCTCTCTCTCTCTCTCTCTCTCTTTCTTTCTTATTTCTATCTGTCTATCTTTGTTTGTTTGTTTTCCTTTCCTTTCTTTTTTTCTAGTTATGTTTGATCTCTGAGCTATGTAGTATCCAGTTCCTGGCCATCCAAGAATGTACAGCATGGTATCTATCTCTTGGCCTCATCCTCAAATTAAACCAGACATTGGTTGGCAACTTCCACAAGTTCTGCACCACCATTACCCCAGAACATCTTGTAGGCAGAGCACATTGTAAGTCAAAGATTTTGTGGCTGGGTTAGTGTCCAAATTTCTCTTTCAGTATCCTGCAGATTAGCTTCTGATGTTGCTTGGATTTTAATGGCTCCCACGGGGGAGGGGGTGCAAAGGTGCAGCATCAATGACTCAGACACAGGGAATCCATTGAAAGCAAATAATAAAATTATTTATTTAATAACAGGGTAGACCTCATATACACTCCTCCCAGTGCCCAGTCTGTGTGGTCACTCTTCATTGGCTGGGCATGATCAGGAGCTCTGACATCACATCAAAGTTGCTAGGTCCTCAGGCAGACTCAGCATGATCGGGAACTCTGACAGCTCCTGTTGCTAGGCCCTCAGGCAGACTCCGGGTTGGCTCTTAAGGAATATGTTATGTGCATTCCTTGGCTACTGGTCTAAGCTAATTTCCTCGACCCTATGGGCCTGTCGTACTACATATCCACTCTTTTATTTTCTTACATGGGCACTCAGTGGGAATTGGAGTTCTTCGCTCTGGCCTTGTTGACCCCACCTCAGGGGTGCTCAGCAACTGGACTGTGCCTGTCTTAGGTGGGCTTGCCAAAAAGCTCTTACCCATCTTTGACTATCAGCCCTCAAAGAGCATCCATCCCTGGGGAGTCACCCTGAACGGGGAGTGTCAGGCAGTAGCCTTTTGAATTTCAGAAAATCAGGCATGCATAACCTCCTGTGGAGGGCTATGAGTTGGATGTTTATGACAGGAAAGTGGTGGGGGTGATGAAAAGATTGCCCATCTTTTCAACAGAATAAAAATTTGTATTGGACCCTTATGTCTTGTGCTTAGTGGGAGACTTTCGTGTTTTTTTAGACCACTGCCGTATGCCCACATGGTGTCTCCAAACAAGGGATAGTAATTGGGAGCCAAGCCTTGGTTCTACCTCCTGGGGGCATCAATTTTTTTGTGGAGGTGCTGGGCAAACCAAAATGAAAAAAAAAATATGTCTTCCTAACAGGATGGGCAAACATGACATACAACACAAAAGAAGGAAAGAAGTGGGGGTCCCAATGCTTACCTACCAAAGGTACCAAAAGAACACAACACTGAGGGGCCTTCTCAATGAAACACACCATCTTGGGGGCGCTGTCAAGCACCATGAGTGAAGAGAGGGAGATGATCAGAACCTGTGCTGGGAGAAACTAAGTAACAGAAACGCCACATTCAGCACCAGGTGTTGCTTGGATTCTAATGGCTCCCTCAGGGGATGGTGTGAGAAGGCATGGCATCAACTACTCAGACATCCTGGGAGTCCATTGAAGGCCAATAATGAACTCATTTCTTCAATAACAGTGAAGGCCTTATATACCCTCCTCCCAGTGCCCAGTCTGTGTGGTCATCCCTCATTGGCTGGGCATGTTCAGGAACTCTGACATCACATCAACTGTTGTTAGGTCCTCAGGCAGACTCTGCACAATCAGGAACTCTGACATCAACTACGAACTCTGGCAGCTCCTGTTGCTAGGTCCTCAGGCAGACTCCAGATTGGCTCTTAAGGAGTATGTTATGTGTATGCCTTGGTCTGAGCCAATTTCCTCAACCCAATGGGCTTGTCCTACTAAGGTAGATATATCTTTGGACCCCAGTCCCAGAATAATGGCATGGAGACTTTTTATTAACTGTGAAACTTGGCCTTAGCTTAGGCTTGTTCCCAGCTAGCTCTTAAAAACTTAATCCATTTATGTTCATCTATGTTCTGTCACATGGCTTGTTACCTCTCATCAATACTGTACATCCAACTTCTGGCTGGTGAATCTCCTGCCTTAAATTATATTTCAAAGTTTCTCTCTGCCCAGAAGTACTGCCTATCCTCTTCTGTCTAGCTATGGGTCATTCAGCTCTTAATTAAACCAATCAGAAGGTACCCCAGGTAATTGAGGTAAAAGAGAGACACCTTCACACAGTGTACAAAAACATTATCCCAACACCCCCTTTTTATTGCAATAAAAGGTTATTTTTCTAACATCAGTAAGCTATATACAATAAGAAAAATTTCAGGTAAGAATTACATTCATAATGTCCAGTCTATTTGTATTTGGCAAATTTGGAGTATGTACTCTATTATTTATCCATTCTTGGTGAGTCCAAATTTTTTTTTGCCTAAATCACTTTCTATCATATCTTTCATTACCAGTGTGAAAATATCCTTTTCAATTTTAAATTTTTTCTTAAACAACTTAACCTTTTATGTTTCTCAAACTTTATAAAATTTACATCTCTCTTGTGAGATTCTTTTTTTGAATTTTGTAACATAGAAAATGGTAGAACCATAACAATCTAGTCTTCAACCTTATCAGATACCCAAGAAGGATATTACCTGAGTAAATAGGAAGTATAAAGGAAGCAACTTTCAAAACTATAGAAATGACAGAGACAGTTTTCTGACTGGACAGTCACTCAAAGTTCCTCTGCAACATTGGGGCATCTATCTTTGGCCTATAGGCCTAGAATATCTGGCAGAATTTTCTGTGAAACATGGATTTTAGAGGACTATGTTTTGGCAAAGTTCAGGAGTCAACTCCCTTTCTGTCTTGCTTGTTCAATTTGGACAGCATACTGTCAGCAGTCAAGGCAAGGGAAGTTTCTTTCGCAGTGGCTAACTTTGCCACATTGAAAGCAAACTCCATAAGGTGCCCATTATTCATTTTTTAAAGTAGATTCATGCTTCTAGGAGCAGACATAGCTCACTGTCATGAAAAGGCTTATATTACTAAAGCTTCTTAAATGCCGTATTCTTTAGATCTCTGAAGTGTTTGAAGACCACATCACTATCTAAAATATATGTTTATCCTTAAAAACCTACCTAGCATGACTACAAGTTTGAATGTTCTAGATGACTAACTACTAACCTACATTTCTTAATGATCCTAAACAGTTTGTAATAATAGCTTTCAAGGACTAGAACTTTACATTACCATTTTAAGTGAGATGTATAGGTACAATGCCTTAAACAAGAGTAGGAACATATACACAGTATAACAAAAACAACCTTAAATTTGTATTAATATGCAAAAATCTACACCAATGTGAAATATTTGAGAATAGTAGTTGCTTTTTAGTTTCAAAGTAGATTCAATAATCTACCCTTTATCCTATCATTCTAAACCCCCTGATTTTTCATTAGATAAAAGAGAAAGAAGGATGGAGAAAAGAAAAAGAAAGAAATCCCTTAATCTAATCTCCTTTGTTTAGTGTCCTCTCTGACTATGACTAATAACAACTTGTGACTAACCCCCCTAAATGATAACCAACATCCATAACCCAGCCAATGACAAAAAAAAAACCCACCCAACCTATCTCTTGGGAATGTGAGCATCATGTTATTAAGATTATTCCCTGTTGTCTGAGGGTGACAGCATCTTTAGGGGACTCTGAGAAAATTGAGACAATGGTCAAGTCCTGGAATAGCTAGCTGTGTAATTTGTTGTCCAATCTCTGTGTAATGGAAAAGTACAGGCCTTAACTGGAGTCCTGGCTGGAGTAGTTATCCCATCTTAGCTAGCTGCTTTGAAGTTTTCCTTAATGCAGTACACAACAACAGAAGCATTTTGAGAGGCGGGATCGACTGCGCTACTTGTCTTGTCTTCATTGGTGTCTGCTCCTTTTGTTTTGTAAACACACAAGCTTTTAAAGCTAACTTACATATCTGTATTATCAAAAATATGGAATGTATGGTGTGCATAAGTTATCTAAAATGATTTTCTGTTCTATGTTTGAGCAGGTAAAAGGCATCTATCAACTTCATAAGTCCATTTGGACTGCATAACCAAAGTGTCATGAGGACTCTGTAGCCAACAAGATTTGATTTACCATGTCTCATCCAATCCTAAAGCTCTTCCCATGTAGAAGGATCAGCATATATGTCACCTGTCTTGTAGTTTTTCTTGTTTCTTCCTTAATGTACATAGCCAGGATTTTCAAGAGGTCTCCCCTGGTCAAATCTGATCTTCATTAATTTTGAAGGAATCCATAGCTTTTTGTTTCCTGTAAAAACAAAGGCATAACCTCTCCCCCAATGTAACATATTTTCTAACTTCCATTCATTAAGACATCCTTTAAAATATATAAACTGGTTTAATTCAGCAGTTTTTTTCCCACAATCCAATGTATCTCAGCAGCTGTTGTTTTGTTTTGTTTTTTCTCATCAGCCTTTAAAAAATTAAAGTTAATAAAATACCACATAGGATACAGATGCCTTATATTATGGTATTCCCCATCCTTACATGGCTTGTTCTTTTCATATTACTTTACTCTCTCTTTAAAGACTTCACTTTATTATTTTCAAACTATTTATATTTTTTTCTAGGACAGTCTATACCCATTTTATTTTCTTTCTTCAGCACCTAAGCACAATTTCAAGAATTATTTACCTATTCAAAGGTTTTCTTGCTCTGGACCTGACTTTCTGTATACCTGTAGCCACTCACTGACTGCATGAACCAAGCCTTAAAGGGACAGACCACCTCTCTGCATCTGTAGGCTCCTCTTAGCACATGGTACTTTTGCCTGGATCTGTCACCCTCAGGTTAGTCCAGCAGGCTACTACACTGATTCTGGGCTGCAGCCATTGTTTGCCTTTCTGTGAGAGCCTAGCCTCATGCCTCCTAGCACTGGCTGGGAGCATGAAAGCCTGCAGTTGTTAGAAGCTGTGTATACATCCATGTCTGGAACTTTTCTCAGGCCCTATTTGGATATATGTGATGCAATATTTGGGCACCAAATGTTGCAGGTCTTTCTTTGGACCCCCAGCTCAGGAATTATGACATGGAGACTTTTAATAATTATGAAAGCTTGGCCTTATCTTAGGCTTGTTCCCAATCATCTCTTAAAACTTAAATTAACCTGTTTATATTTATCTACATTCTGCCACATGGCTTGTTACCTCTCGTCAGTATCATTCATCTGACTTTCTCTGCATCTGGCTGGTAAATCTCCTCCCTCAGATTCTTTTTCAGAGTTCCTATCTCTACCCAGAAGTTCTGTCTATCCTCTTCTTCCTAGATATTGACCATTCAACTCTTTATTAACCCAATAAGGTGCCATAGGCAGGTCAAGTAAAACAGAGACATTTTCACACAGTGTACTAAAAGATTATCCCAACATAGGGGTGAAGGCTCCATAACTTAAAAATATGAGTAAGTAGGTTCCTTTCCAGTGCCTTATGCTTATCTGAGGCAAGTTGTCTGTAGTTAAGAATCAGCATGCTTTGTGCAGTGTTGGACATTTTGAGGGTACTAGGTAGGCTTAATGGCAGACTAGTACCTCATCCCCAATGGAATTCAGTGAAGATATGCCTATTCACAGACAGAAACTCTAAGATCAGGGTCAATATCTATAGTATAGAAATTTCCATTATTAAGAGTTGAGAGGTGTAACTTCACCAAGTTGATTCCAAAACATGCAACAAAACAGAAGGGATCAGGAATATATGAAGAGAAGTAACAGCGCATATTTCTACCAAGCATTGGGCTACTGCAGGTCTTCTTTATAGATTTATAGAAGCAACCCTGGGAAAAATTACCAGAATCTGAAGAATACCTTGTATGGAGTCAGCTTCATTAACCAGGCCACTAAACTACCATAGTTTCATTACTAGAAATAAATGTCAGGCCTAAAAAATGGTTTGTTGGTAAAGAACTCTTATTATGCAGTCATATGAATGAGAGTTAGTACTCCAACATTCACATAATATCCTGAATGTCTCACAAACACCTGTAATCCCAGATTTGAGGTCAGCACAACAAGAAACTTCCTGGCATTTATTGACCCCCCAGCCTTGCCCAGAAAACCCAAACACCAGGTCCAGGGCCAGACTCTTCCTCAAAGGAATAATCAGAGCATGGTGGAGGAAATGATTGATGTTCTGTTCTATTCTGACTTCTACACAGGCATAGGTGAGTGCACCCATACACACATGCACATACATATAGAAGCATGAATAAATAAAAATAAATAACTAAATAAGTCTTTGGAAATTGCCACCTAGGGCTCAAGCTACAGACAATCCAGTAGTAGAGTAACTGTGTAGAATGTACAAAGGCCTGTGCTTAATCCCCAATATCACATAACCAAAGTCAGTAACGGTGGTACAAGTTGTAATTCCAGCATTCAGGAAGGAGAAGTCAGGAGGATTAGGGGTCCAACATCATCCTTAATTTTTATAGAAAGTTCTAGAAGAGGCAGGCTACATGAGACTCTGATTCAAATAATAAATAAATAATGAAGTCTAAATTTTGAGTCTCAATTTATTACATGATTTTGAAGAACATAGTGATAGAGGGCATTGATGTTAATGTCTGTAATTTGTTTTCTTAAAAGATAATATTTTTTAAATTATTGTTTATTTAATTTTTGATAATTCCATGGATATACACTATGTATTCTCATCTTATTTATGCCTCACTACCTGATTCTTCTACCCCCAAGACATACCAATGAATCTCTCTCCCTCATGACTTTGTCCCTGATTTTAATCATCATTATTATGAATAGTTACAGACTCCAATTAGTGCTGACAGCATGCACATGGGTATGAGATAATCCACTGAGGCATGGTTATGTCTGCAACTAATGTTAATATCTACAAATCACTCTTAAATAATCAAAAAATTAATGCTGATTGATGTGTATATTGATAGATGGGGACATGATTAGATGCTGTTTATGCAATGAAGTAAAATATGGATATTTACAGAATCTATTGATTACAATGCAAACTAAACATTATTTCTGCACTTCTGTACAATTGAAATTACATGGAATTTGTGAAAACTATAATCTTGTTCTTTTACCATGGACTATTAAGATCTGTCACATTTAGATCTCATGTATCCTTTGAGCTATAGTGCACACTCAAATCTCTTCTCTAGCTGACCTTCATAATCTTTCTTGCCCCTGCTTGGAGCTAAATATTCTCACTCTTTTGCAAACATCATGTAATAATATCTAGATAAATATTAGTCATAGTATAAATAACAAAGTCCGAAAATACTGACATTTGAGAAGAGAATAATCATGGTACTTCCCAAAGTAGAAAACGGTTAGGAAAACTTGATTCTATTGAGAAATTTCATTGTCTGTAGACGAGGAGAGTAAAGATGGGAATTACTGATTTGTAGAACACACATACCACTCAATTGTCTTGTGAGACCTGGCCACAGTTGTCTCTCCAGTAATGAAGAAGAAGTTGTCAAAAAAGAGAGATACTGTGGCGAGGTGTGTGGTGAAAGTGGTGTTGGTCCTGCCTCCTGCTGAAGGGATCCACAGAATGGCCACGATGATGAGCAAGCAGGTAGGGAACCATAATTAGCACCATACAAGCAGATGACATGAAATTGGCAAATACAATAATCACAATTCCTGGTGTAGGTTTCTCCACAGGTCAGTTTTACCAGAGGAGAGTGGAGTAACAGAAAATTAAGTCAATCTCATTGTTTTCACAATAGAAAACACTAATGGTGGTAATGTATGTACCAAGGCACTTAGGAGGCCAGAGACATAAGGCCCAGCCACAAAACCCAGAAGGGCCTTCTGCATTATGATGGTGACATAAAGCAGAAGTCAGAACACAACCACATAAGAGTTATTTGCCATGATGGCCAAGATATAGCAATCAACTGAGCCAAAGAATATAAACAGAAAAAAAAAAAACTGAGCACCTCAACATGTGTAGGATAAAGCAGTCCCATGTTCCAACAACATAGCTGTTATCTAAGGAATAGTGAAAGCAGATGTCCATGAAAGAGAGGTGTCTTAGAAGAAAGTACATCATGCTATGGAGCCTGTGATTCATGAAGATAGGAGCAATGATGCCTGAGTTCAGCAGGAAAGTGAAGAGATAAATAAGAACAGAAGGAACTTCCATTTTGGGTATTCAGAGAAACTCTGTCACCAAAGTGAGGCTCACTCAGCCTTGAAGCCACTGGTAACTGAAAGAGCCTGAGGCACAATTCAGGTGCACATAAGATATACCGGCTTGTATAGTGTCCAATAAGCACAATGAAAGTACTCAGGTACTAGAGGGGGGTTTCAAAGATAATAGATCCTTACTCCTTCTGTCTAGAGACTTCTATGATAGTCACCTTAGCATGTGATTGGGGAAAACACATGAAGGTGTGCATAACAAGTGTGTGTATCTTGCTTGCATTGCAAAGTATCTGTGTGAGCCCTGAGAGTCAGACCACCCTTACAGATGATATGTGGTCATTTTCCTCCCATGCACTTGGCCATTTTAAGACTCTGTCCTTTCTCCTTGGTGGCCACAGCTCCTTCCTTATTTCCTACCTTCTTCATCTCTTGTCTGGGGTAAATCAGCTCCCATGGGACTAACTCTTTTCCCTGTTTCCCAGGTCAGGTTAGCTTCTTAACAATTATTTCCAATTCTTTGAATTCAAATTCCATATAGAGTTTTGGCATTTTTAAGACTCTACTTTGATTATGTATCATCCCTTCTATAAAAATTTGTCCATGGTACTCCATTAAAATCAGCATGTTACTTAGACTCTTTAGTGTCAGTAATGCCTGTGGATTTTCCTGTTCTTATTTCCTTAAGCTTCCATTTTGCTTCCCAGTCCTAGCACACAGAGTGGTAACTCATCCTCCCACAATGTTTTTTTTTTCTTGTTGAATTATTGGCAGCTTCGATAATCCTGCATTTTTTAATATCTATGTTCTTGACAGAACTCCAATTATGCCTAGAACATCATCCCCAAGATCCTTGGTGGTGATTCTATCACCTTCAAAACTCTGTCAGATCATGATTTTATTTTTTTTCCTTCATTTTTTGAGATCATAATATAATTACATTTCTTTATCTTTACCCTTCATCAAACACTCCAATATAGCCCTTCTTGCTCTTTTTCTATTGATGGCCTCATTCTTATTAAATGTTGTTACATATATGTATATGTATATGATATATTTGTATTCCTAAATAATACAAATAATACAAATAATAACAGCCTACTTAGTCTGTAAAATGTTACTCCTGTGTGCATTTTTCAGGGCTGAACATTTTGTATTGGATAACCAATTAGTGTGCTCTTTCCTGGGAAAGATTATTTCTCCTGCTCTCAGGTTTTACTCGTTGTCTGTAGTTCTTTTCATAGGTTTGAGGTCCCCAGAGCTTTTTGTCCATCAACTTTGGTATGTCCATGGTTGTCCTTGTTCAGCTTACTTTTAAATAGTCATTTTATGACATTTTTCTCAGTTTATGTCCTGACATTCCTAGGAAGCATAATCTCACAGCAAGCTCCTTTATTCTCCAGTTCTTACAATATTTTCACTTTCTCACATGCGTTAACCCCTATTCCTTGGGGTGAGAATTTTATTGTGGATATATTCTTTGGAACTGAGCTTCATAACTCTGAATTTTAATTGGCTGTTGTTTTCTGTAGTGATCTCTTTTTGTTGAAAAAAAAGAAGTTTCCTTGATTAGGAGTAATGACTGCACTTATCTGTGGGTGTTAAGTACAAATATTTAGAATGTAACTAGGTATTATACTGGTTTAATAAAGTCATAGTTACAGAGTCCCCTTTAAGATCAATCACTTCATTAACCCTGGGTAGTTGGCTAGGCTTCCAGCACCATGCATGATTTCTTTCAGTTTTTAAATCCAATTAGAGAACTGTTATTCACCATGAAGACATATGTGACATTACTGTAACCTTAGGATTACTGTAACCTTAGGATTCCTCGTTATTTTGTTCATGGGTGTCATAGCTATGTAGGACTGTTGGTACATTTCTCTTTTACAGCATTACTTGGTGCCTTCTGACATCATGAAAAGTGGTCCTCAGAGAGGAGGCTTTTAATTCAGTTCCAGCTCAAGGAAAGATTATTGGTTTTACAGGAAGTCTCCTTCCAGTCTGTCTTCTCTAGTCAATGTGTCCCGTGAACTCAGTGTGCAATAGGGGCTCAATATGCTTTCTGGGATAAAGATATCAAATAAGATATTGAAATACTTTGCAAAGGAACAATACCATAACCTGCTATAGTCCCACCACATCCTGGGTTCAGATTCTGAGATACAGAAGGTGCTTCAGCATGAAGAACTGTGTCCAACTATCAGAAGAGTTTCACACAAGTGAACAGCCCTGAACAGCTCAAGCTGTCTTTAGTTATACTTCAAATACAAGCATGTCTTCCCACCTTCTAACATTAACCTCTGGAAAAATCAAGTATTTTACTTCAAAATTTTACATCAAAACAACTTTTAAACAAAAACCAAAGCTCAGGATTTTCTTAGCTTGGCTAAATATCGAACCATACACATCCTGTCCTTGCAAAGTTGAAAGATGAGAAGAAACAGGCACACATTCTCAAGAACAACAATATCATTCAAAACTTAACAAAACATCTTTACAGAAATAAGGGTGATGTGTCATAAACTGTTTGCATACATTTAGCTTATATTTCTCTAACTATTCCCTTGTCCTATAAAATGGCCCTGAATGCCTAAACCTCACTATATAAAAAACATGAGCAGCATCAGTTTCCCAAAGAATTTTAGGGGAAAATAGTGGAGAAAAAATGGGGTTTCTGGAAATGATTAAAACTCTCCCATGCATGACAGACAAAGTGAAACTAAAAATTGTGAAGAGAATCCTCATTATGAGAGAGAAGAGAGCATGCATACTCCATGGTCTCAGCAGTATTCAGCACTGTCCCAAGGTTCAGTGGTCTTTTCCAGATGAGAGAGCATCTCCACAGGTCTTGCCTTGCTGAGACCTGTTGGACAGGCATTCGTGTGCTGATCTGGAAATAGGCCACAGGGTTCCCAACAGTGAACATCTTCAGTAACATAAACAGAACACACCCAAAATATGAGAACTCAATATGACTGACAAAAAACAATGCATGGCATTCATTAGTTATTCCTGGGATTTACATTTTTTTAACTTAATAGTGTGCTACTTAGCAGAATGATGTTGAGTTTTATGAAAAATGATTTTGTGTATATGTGTCTCTGTGTGCACATGTGTATTTCTGCAGAAAATTTTCAACTCTTGACTTAAGACCTTTAATTCCTCCCTGTATCTTGCATCCACATAATTTGAATACAGTTTTCTCTCCCTCTACTCCTAGTTCCTTCACATCTCCTCTCATCCATATGCACTCCCTTTCTGTCTCCCATTAGAAAAGAACAGGCTTCTCTTTTGCCTTCTTGGGCTCTTTTATCTTTCTGTTAACTTGTCTAACTTTGATATGATGCTTTTGTTTTATTTTATTATAGTTATTTTGTTGTGTTTGTTGTTATCTCTTCTCTCATCCTTGGTTGGATATTTGCTGCCTTGATCTTAAGCAGGCAACCACAGACGCTGGGTTCAGGAATGCAATACTCTGTTGTTTTCAGAAGACAGTGTTTTGCAGAAGTTCTCTCCAATCTGTGTTTTTTTCAGTCTTTCTTCTCCCTTTTCTGCAATGTTCCTTGCACCATGTGGGGTGTGATAGAGATGCCCTATTTAGAGACAAATACCCTATGATGACAACTGGGATCTTGAATGCAAAGGTAATAAATAAAATGTGAGTTACAACATTGAAAGGGGGTATAGTTAAATTAAACTGAATGGTTCCCAATACACAAAGAAGCAGGGAACATTTCCAAGAATACATGAGATTAAGAAATACTGCATATTTAGCAGAGCCTGGTATATTCAGTTGAAGCAGGTCCAAGCCCTGCCCCTTGCATCAAGGCTGTACAAGGTGTCCCACTATAGGTAGTGGGCTCCAAAAAGCTAGCTCATGCACCAGGGATGGATCTTGATCCTACTGCCAGGGGGCCTCTTAAGTATATCAAGTTACACAACTGTCTCACTATGCAGAGGGTGTTGTACAGTCCCATGGAGGCTCCACAGCTGTTAGTCTGAAGTTCATGAGTTCCCACTAGCTTGGTTTTGTTGTCTCTGTACCTTGTCCAGAGGAGGGAATGAGAGGTGGGTTGGGGGAGAAGGCTGGGGGGTGGGAGCAGGGAAGAGAGGGGGACCTGTGGTTTGTATGTAAAATGAATAAAAAATTTCTTAATAAAAAAAGAAATACTGCATAGCCAGAAATGCTGCCAAAATTAATATTTAATATTTTTTCTTCCAGTATTACATGTACCTTATAACAATATGCAATTATCATTCAAAGAGATACATTCACTGTGTACTCAATAGGGGGCAATCAACTAATCAATGTCCACTAACTGGTATCATGACATATGTAAATAACATTTATCTATGTCTAATATTTAAGATAATGAAATAATGGAGAAGAAGAAGTATCTATCAATTAATCTAGCTAACTAGTTATGTGTGTCTATATAGAAATAAAGAAACATAGACAAAGATGGAATCTTTCTTTTGTTAATTTGGCTATGAGGGACATTTAAAAAGAATCATTTCATTATAGTTTATTACAGATTATTCATCTTGAAAATAGAAACTGAGGTATGAATTTTAGTCTTAATATTTTATTTGGAATTTGAAACATTAGATAAATTAGGAAACTGAGTTTGATGTCATTGCCAATCAATATAGTATAATCAAAATGTTGTTTTTCACAATACACATACACACACACACACACACACACACACACACATACACAAAACAACCAACCAACAAAACAAACAACAAAAAAATACTTTAGAGCCTGAGGAGGTTATTACTCAGATCTATTCACTGATTCTATCAACTATTCTACAGTGAACAATCACTGTAGAAGAAGAAATCATACTTGAAGTCCCTGTAAGAGAAAAAAGGAAAGTGTGTTTCTTTTCTAGATTTTTCTCATCTCTTGCTTTCCATTAGCCTAGAGTTTCCTCAGGAAACTTTATTGAACACCAAGGTTGCATTATGTGGTCTCTTGATTGTTGCATAGGAAGTCAGGAACCATGTTCTCACTATGGTTATTTCTTTTTCATCCAGAAGAGGAAAAAACATTTTTTTGTGGGAATCATTGGCACAACATCTCATTGTCCCCTTGGAAGACATAGAATATGGCAACAGAGACAGGGAATTGAATTGTGTCATTGGCACAAAATAGGTAGTGGTCTATTGAGACGAATCAGTGGCCAAGCCTAATGGCCTTAGTTTGATTCCTGATAGAAGTAGAGAACTGACTCCTGCAAATTGTATACTTCACATGTAAATAATTGCAATCTAAAAGACAAAGAGATAGTATATGATTGTGTCTAATATAAGATTGTGTCTAATAATGCTAACCAATTTTCACTATGCAGATATACCCATGTACTCCTCCTGTTTATAAAGTATATGGGGCTGTATGAAATATACAACTTTTTATGAGACTGAAGTTACTCTGAATAAGGTCACAAAACTTTAGTCTGAAGTGGAATTTGTCAGTCTTTTCTTCATTATTTCGTAGACACTACTTTAGGGATATTTATCTTTGGTCCTTTATAAAACCTTCCCTAAAATTGAGCAATTAGGATGTTATCTCGTCAAATGGGTTGAACTTTAAAGAGATATATGTGCTATTTTCAATTTTATGATTCTGTCCCTTCTTCCCTCCACCACCTTCTAATCTACTCTAGGGAACTAATTTTTACCACACAGGGAAAATATTCTATCTGTGAAGGATGCTTACTCCAGAGGCACCTTCAAGATGTGGTCAGTTTAGATCTAGAGTGATAAAGCAGTATTGTTAGCCACACAAATTACACACAATATGCATATCTACAGCTGTCACCTGGGCTCTGACTGATATGTCCAGGTACTATTATCAGTCATTTCACATTTCCTCTCTTTTAGCTCATTCATTAGCTGGGCTTGTTTATTTGCATTTGGAACTGGAGATTTCCTAGGGGGACTGGAATTCTTATTTGCCGCAGTCTTGCTACATTGCAGTTGTGGTAATTGCTTATCACACAGCAGTTTAGACTTACCCTGAATCAGTGATTTGAGAAATCTTTAAGTTCCATGAAACTGATATGCTTTGATATTGGTCTCAATTTTGTTTCATTTACAGTATCAGTTGAGTGTAAACCTTTATACTTGCATTAGAAACTGAATTATTTTCTTCTTCATGATTTTCTGTGATTATTTCTCAGGTACTTGTTTTTTTAATTTTTTTTATTTATTCCATGTATCTTTCATGTCATGTATCTTGATCCCATTTATTCATTCATTCATTCACTCATTCATTCATTTCTTGTCCCTTCACATCTGCCCTCCACCGTTGCACCCCTCCAAATAAAATAAAATTTATGAGAAAAAAAATAAAGAAAATAAAAATAAAAATAAATAAATAAATAAAAAATCTCATCATGGAAGCTGCAGTTTGACCCAACAAGTTACACCATATAACCCTTTGTCCACACATCTCTACTTACAAGTGTTCAATGTAAAGTGTCATTAGTCTGGTTTGAGGTCCTTGGTCTCCACTGCATGGTTGATGTTGGGACCCCCCTAGGACTCTTCCTGGACATCCTGCTGCTGCCCTGTGTTGTGGATATCCTGCAGCTTTGGGTCTATGGGTCATGTGCTCCATCAGATCATCAATGGGGTAGATGTTGGAGCAGACCAATTCAACCCCGGGTCTGGGCCTGGGCAGCTGTAGGGTTGGTCTTCCAGATAGGAAATGGGGACAGCTCTCCCATGTTCATAGTTTTGGGGCTGACTCTCCCACATCTTTGCTAACAGGGTTGGCTCTATTGTGCTGGTATGGTGAGGTGCAGGGCCTGCTCTCCCAACTGTTGCAGCTGTTTGAGGTCATGGATGGCTCTCCTATACTTATGATCACAGGCCAGATATCCCATCTGCCCCAGGCATTTATGGGAGGGAAGAGAGGGCAACCATTCCCCACCCATGCCATCTCATAACAGATGAGTAATGGAAACAACTCTCCCTTGTTCACTACTTTGGGGCTGGCTTACCCACATCACCACCAACAGAGTTGGCTCTATTGTGTTGCCCAGGAAAGGAACAGGGCCTGCTCTCCCAAGTGCTATAGCTATTGGGGGGCAAGGATATCTTTCCTGTTCTTATGACCTCAGGGTCAGCCCTCCCACCTGCCTCAGGCATTGATGGGTGGGTATAAGGGCATCTTACCATAGCCCATGACACCACAAGACAGATTAGAAATGGGGACAACTCTCCCCTGCTCATATCTTCATCGCTGGCTCACCCATGCCTGTGCTAGCAGGGTTGACTCTATTGTACTGTCCTGGCAAGGTATAGGGTCTGCTTTTGTGAGTGTTGCAGCTGGTGGAGGTCAGGGACAGATCTCCTGCTTTTATGACCACAGGGCCAGCTCTCCCACTTGTCCCAGGCATTGATGGGCATGGAGAGGAAGGACATCTCTCCTCAGTCCACGCCTTGATGTGGCAGAAAAGGGGTGGGGCTGTATCTCCCATGTTCATGTGCTCAGGGTTGGCTCACCTGTACTCTCATCAACAGGGTCATCTCTGTTGTGCTGCCCAGATAAAGTGCAGAGCTCGCTTTCCTGTGTGTTGCTGCTGGCCAAGGGGTCAGCTCCTTCACCATCTCAGCCTGCCGCCTTTTTCTCTTGTCTTTTCAGATATGCCTCTGTTCACAAGACCTGAACCATTCTGTCTCTTGTCTCTGTGTCTCTCTGTCTGTCTCTGTCAGTCTGTCTGTCTGTCTCTCCCTCCTATAAGACCCTACTCCTGCTCACTCTTTTTTTTTTAGTTTTTTTTTGAATTTATTTTATTTTATTTTACAATATAATTCAACTTTACATATCAGCCATAGATTCCCCCTTTCTCCCTCCTCCCATCCCACCCCCCTCCCCCCGGCCCACCCCCCATTTCCATCTCCTCAAGGGCAAAGACTCCCCCGAGGATTGAGATGGACCTGGTGGACTCAGCCCAGGCAGGTCTAGTCCCCTCCTGCCAGGCTGAGCCTAGGGTCTCTACTAAGCCCCAGGTTTCAAACAGTCAATTCATGTACTGAGCACAGGGCCCGGTCCAACTGCCTGTATGCCTCTCAAGCAGATCAAGCCAATCAACTGTCTCACCCATTCAGAGGGCCTGATCCAGTTGGGGGCCCCTCAGCCATTGGTTCACAGTTCATGTGTTTCTATT